>VYZQ01006403.1:0-17572 GCA_013400655.1 Mystacornis crossleyi | reverse complement strand
CGTTTCTTTTTCTTTTGTAAAATATGGCAGGGAACACTTCATACTTTTCCTGGAAACAAAGAAGGCAAAACCTTCCCCCATGACCCTCCCTCCAAAACAAGCAACCAGAGATATCTCTGTTGTGACAGAGCGGTTATTTAGGCTGGAGAGGCTTGAGCTGTGGGTCTGGCTCCTCTGTGCTGAACAAAATGTTTGGCCATGCTCAGACCAATGGTTGAGGCTCCTGAGCAGGCTGGGTCTCTTCAAAATGTTACCTTGCAGCCCCTGCAGTCCTGTCAGCTTACAGTGAAGACAAGATTATGCCTTGCCTGCACTCAGCATCTCCAAGTTAAAACTATTTCTGTTTTCACCTTTTATCATAATTTTTGTATTTGGTGATTCTGCCACCAGCAATAGTTGTTTACATTGAGCCTTTTCACTGCAGCTCCCTTCTTCTGTGCATCTACCAGTATCAACTTGTGGCACTCAAGTTTGTATGAAAATGTGGCAGTTCAGCTTGCTGATGTAGCTCTGACTCCTGATTTTATTGACAGTTCCCCCTTGCAGCACAATTTTTTCTCCTAGAAGAGTCAGTGGTAATTTTGCTTTTTCCTTTAATCAGTCCAAGATTTACTCTGTCATTTTCAGATACTGTCATGAATTTGCTCCCTTTTTTATCACCTCTGCCTGCTCTGAAACTTGCTTCCTGTACGCCTTAAGTTCTTGATTTCTGTTTCTTGCAGTGCTTTTCCCCTTAAAAGCTGTACTGTGGTTGAAAGTCCTTGTAGGGAAGCCCAGGGAAATTTTCTCTGGAGAACCTTAAAATAATACATGCAATCTTCTGTAATCTGGCGTACCGCAAGGCAAAAGAGGAAATTACATTCAGATCTTTTGTACCATTAGAATTGACATGGAGATTAATCCTACAGACTTAGGTGGAATCTGAGCTGACTCTTCCACCTCTCTAAGTTTTGAACATGTAATTATTTCTCAGTGGGGAAAACATGGATAGATTTTGTATGACACAAATATTCTTCTCCTTGTCTGGCCATCATGAACAATGATACTTCTTGATACTTCTTTGGAAGGGTGCATGCAAATCCTATTAACAAATTAAATGCTATGAGGAAAATCTTCTTGAAGCCTTGCTGCAGTTGTTGGGAAGCCAAGATGGTTCATATTGCAAACTTGAAAAGAAAATGACTAAGCTAATGATTTCTGTTTTGGAAAGAATTTTTTCCTTGGAAGTGCTTTGGAGGCATGTGGGAGTAGATNTTTTTTTTTTTTTTTGGTCTGGTATATGTGAATTGTGGATAATGAAGTTATTTTTTATTAAAGTACTTTTTCAAATCCTCTGTAGCCAAACCAGTTCATACTGGTATGATCTTACTATGTTATTGCTAAAATAGTGTACAAAATCTTACACAATTATTTCTTTTTTTCCTTTTTCTGTAGTGCTTTTGTGGGATCTTGTACAATTAGCAAATATAAAGCCACCTCTTACCTCTTCTTACCATTAATACATAATTAAATGTATGTTATGGTTAAACCATAACATAGATTTTGAAGTTACTTGCCTAAAATGGCAGAAATGGTACAGATTCCACCAAAGCAGCTTTCGCATCAGTTGCCTGGGATTTATAAAATAAGTTTTATTGAGTTGGTGGATTGTCAAGCATCGCTTCTAAAGCAGGACTGAGCCATTTACGTGGGCGTACAACATCTACTTTTAAACGTTAACTTAAGCCTGTAACTTTAATACTTAGCATCATACAGAGACCACTGGTGGGCAGTTGGAGCCCCTGAAACACAGCTCCTTTATGCAGTATGTGGGATAATATCTAACTTAAGAACCTCTCCTCCTGCTCTGTAAGTTACTATATCCTACCATCTAAATATCTTTCATCTGGCTCTGTCTTCCTTCACTGTACAGAACGTGGTTTCTTGAAAATATGTCTTTCAGAGACATTAAGATATATTCGTTCATCTTGCCCTGGTGTTGCTTGGATATGAAGTCTACAGGCAAAATTTGTCCAGGAGGATGTGATTTCAATCCTGTTTGAAACTGACAGAATAAACAAAATAACCACTCATTACAACAAGCACACCCAACCTGTGCCACAGCTGACATGGCAACAGATTTCAACACATTCAGTGCTGAATTCTTGTTTACTGGGCTCATTCACTTATGCACAAAATCAAGCTCCTAGTAAAGGACTTCCCAGCCTGTTGTGTGACTTGGTGCAATTCTGCTAATTTCAAACTCATTAAGAAAATATCCAAGCATCATATTACTCTGCACTTTGCACATGTACACAGAAGCTGCTAATGAAGTCCATGATTATGCCAGGCAGGAAGGGGAAATTTGCAGCCTTGTTGACGCTTTTGTAATGAAAAAATCTCAGCTAGGTGTGCAGGTCTGTCTGCTTACCACCTCAAGATGTATTCTGCCTCGTGCTTTTGCAGACAAGCAAAGAAGCAGAAACAAGAGCTCTCTTAAAAGTGTCTTAGATTAACTAGTTTGGAGATGCACCAACCTTGTCATTTCCACGGAACTGTTTGGAAATTTTCCATCTAAATCAGAAATGACCCAAATGGAAAGAAGATATTGCCAAACCTGTTAGTGAATTACTCATGCCCATCCTCTGTTTTCCTATAGTTCTCTTTCAGCCTGACTCATTCCCCCCTGGAATCACTGGACATCCCTCCCCTGGATTTGTTGGATGCTTCTCTGGTCTTTTTTTTTCATCTGAAAATTTTATTTACAATTTTTTTTAGTTCATGTAAAAGTAAGCATTTATTGTACAGAGAATAAATTCTGAAAAGCAATACTGTTTTATATAAAAATCATTCTTCCGTGGACACTGTCCACACAATCTAATAAAACTCTTAGGAACATATAAGGGAAAGGCAGTGTCCTTCTCTTTGGGGCGAATTTCTCATGTAAGACCTTAGCTACAGTGAGATCGCACGATGAAACCACCCCTTGTATATATCTTGCACTGAAAACAAAAGGTAGAACTTCACTGAAATAATCATAAAACTATTTTTCCTATACTAACTACAGCTGTGGGGCATGTTTCTATGGAAACGGTTTTCCTTATGTGCTTGTCTATAGCTAAAGGTCTCAAATGGACCTTCTGTCTACTCATTGCCTGTATAAACTGCAGATTCTGTACAATAATCTCTAACACAGATCAGCTGAATCTCCTGATGTGTGTCAGAAAACATTATCAGGAGGCAAACACCAGTTATTGCAGCTTCCCATAAATTTATAGATAATCAGGTCCTTAGTGGCAAGTTGGCATCTTAAGTGTAGGGACTGTACTGAGGAGTTTTGATTAGAGGTCATTGTCCTATCCAAAGCTGTAACACACAGCAATGAATTCTGAGGCTTTGCCTTTGCTGTACAAAGATTTATGTTGCTTTGATTTGAATAATTTATGCTGCATACTGCATTCTAGATACCAGACGCTAAAAACAATTTGTTCTTTGGTGACATAAGTACAACATTTGCAAAATTGCTGATTAAATGAGACACACACCTTAATATTTTCCTTATCGTAAACCATCGCTGTGGCAAAAGATGGCATAAGTAAAGCTGATATCCTTTCAGTGATATCTGAAAATACAATCTAGTTGGTAGATAAAGCCACACAGGCAGTGAAACAGCTGTTATTTAAATACAAGAAAAATTACCCTGCTTTTTCGATATCCTCAAATTATAAGCTACTACTCCATACTGTGCAAGCTGTCTTTATATTATTCACATTCAGAGACACTTAAATGCAAAGGTATGCAAATGCAATCATTTTTTAATATGTCCATGTACAGATAGTAATCTGTGTATGAATAATGCAGAAGCAGTTAGAAGTATAGAGACTGATACGTGTATGAGTGGTCTTATTCAGTTCAGTAGAAGGTAATGGGTATTTTTACATTTATTATAAGAACCGAAACAGTTTGTTTTCAAGCTGTGGGATGTTATGTCAGTAGAGCATGGGCCACAGTTATGCACATCATTACCAGAATAAAACTGTCTTATAGCTACTTCTAAATAATTTTGAAGATGACAGACAGTAACTTTTGAGTCCAGAGTAGTCCAAAGGAGGGTAGGACTCATCTTGTTCTAGAGTTAAGCATGACTCTCAGAGATCTGCTTGGGATTCTTCCAGACTTGACAAAGAAGGCCCTTCAGAAAGTGAAAGGGAGCTATCCCTCTGGGACGTGCAGCATGGGCTGAGACAGGAGATACAAATGAAACAGAACAAATTTCCCCCTTGAGGCAATAGCCTCTTTATGCAGTACAGGAGAGGAACACCACACCACCAGCCTTAACCGGCCACCTCACGTTTAGATAATAAACTTAAATTATGTGAATACACTTCTAATTACCCAATACCTTCAAAGTTATGTTTTAAAATGTGATTAATTTATACATTTAATTTAAAACCAACTTCGCTTTTCATCAGCTACATTCTCAACTTACTCTTTATGTTTCACCCAGTTCAGGCAAAATAAACAGTCTAACATTTTATGTAATAATTTCCTCTTTCTGATTCCATTATGTGGCACGGGGTTCCTTGGATTTTTTTTCTGTGAGAGACTTTTATAGTTTATATTTTACATATATTGCATAGCTGAAAAGTGAACATCCTGTGGCAGGGTGCTTGGGTCAGCCTGCCTGGGCGGGCATGCTGAATTCAGGTGACAAGCGGCAGAGAGTAGTAAACAAGGACTGTGAGCTGAAACACAGCTCTGCCATGCTCAGGGAACAACTGGGGATTGAGGACAATGTCCTGGCTTAATATTGAGTGGAAGCTGTGTGTGCGGTCCACACGCTCAGGCCCTGCTGCTGCCACTGGGTGCTATCAATCAGCCACGTGTTGGGAGGAAAAGTCCGTGCTATAAAAATGGCTACAGATTTCCTGAACTCACCATTATTATGACTTTATACCAGGGTGGCATGTTCCCAGAGTAACCAGGGGTTAGTCCAACCATTTGGGGTTCAGTTTGTGGCCTCCTGAAGGAGTCTGCATGTGGAGTAATTCCATTTATTCCTGTGGAATTTCATTACACCTTTTCCTGGGCACTCAAAGGAGGAGTTTTGCTTGTTTATTTGTCACACCTCTCTCACATAAATTTAACTCCGTGACTTTTGCTATTGTTCAAATAGCTAGGGCTTTTATTTCCCCCAGAGGAGCAGTTGGAAAGGTGTGGAACCCTGGGAGCTTTGTAAAAACACATTCACACAGGGAAATGCTGCAAAGTGAATAAGGGACTGTGGATGACATTGGCTCAAATAAGGGGAAATTTGTGGAAAAAGAGGGTACTGAGAAAGTGAGTTTTCCAAGAAGAGACTTAAATAAATAAAGACACACACACACACACAAAACACCAAAACAAAACCCTTTTGCCTTTTTTATGTTTTTGAGTCATTACCAGACACTTTTCAACAACATAGTTTATATCAGCCACCTCGGAATTCCTAAGACCAATGAAACATTTCAGAACCCTATTACAGGTGATCCTTGTTGAAAATCTAGATACCTTTTCTAAAAAAAGTACTGAGAATTACTTACGGGTGCGTTACGAGTACAAAAGATTACAAACAAACATTAAAAATAAATGTACTTATTCCATTTCTAGGTCTCATTTGTTTCACTATCAGGTTCAGTAGTTTAGTACTCTTATGTCCAGACAGCTTCCAATAATTTGTACAAAAGATAGCTGTTAAGGACATATGGCCTAAAGCTAAACCATTCACTATATTGCATTTTTTCAATTTCTTTCTTTTTCCCTTTTTTTAACATACCCATACATAACCAAGCATATTGAAGCTTCAGTTAATCCCCATGCATCTGCTTGAGCTTACTCCCCTTCTCCCAATAGTCAAAACAAATCTCTACTAAGGTTAAATGTGAAAAAAATGAAAACGCAAAGAAAACTGCATTAAAAAGAAGGCATTCTGGAGCTGAGCAGAGCAGTGGGAGCCAGAAACACCCCTGGTCCATAGCCTTCTTTGTCCCTGACAGAGGCCAGTTGTACAGGAGAAGCTTCCAAATCTGAATGCCGGCATTTGCAGGTCCCTGAGCACTGAGCACTCACCCATGGCCCTGGAGGCTCTGGCTGCCTGAACCCATGCTCATGGTCTAAAGCCTCCTCAGCTACTGAGCTAAGTCTCCTCTGGTTCCCATCACCTTTACCACCAGTGTATCACTGGCTGTCTGTGGGTCTGCATTTTCTTCTCCAGTGAAGAGCCGCTCTGTTGAAATGGTTTCTTTCCATCATTTATAAATGCCTCTTTCCACTATTGCTTCAGCACTCTCCATGTCAGTATCTGTTTAAGCTATCAACACCTGTACCCCAACTTACCCTTTGAATTATGTAGGAGTTGTAAGGGCTGCCTATTATAATGTCATCTTCATTAATCAGCCTTTTAATATTGCATTATATTGCTGCTAGAAGTGAAGAAACGCCTGATTTGGCTTTGGCTTTCAACACGGCTGTTTGCTTCCATCCTTTAGTTGCTACTTTCTGTGGGATGCAGGAACCTGAAAAATCTTCCCCTTAAAATCCCTGTGCCAAATTTGGGTCTACTTGTTCCCTTTTCTGTTAATTAAGGTGGTACACTATTGCAGCCTTGCAGCAACAATGCAGCAGCGTTCAGGGTGAGATCTTATAGGAAGGAAAGGTAATTTTATTTTACAGTAGAGCTGGCCTGTCTACCTCGTGCTCTCACACCCACACACTCCCATGCCCTGAGCCTGCCCACACAGCCCAGGCAGTGTTTCCAGATTTACTGATTCCATAACATACAAGACAAGAGGTACAGCCTGGTTTACCTTCCTTTTTACATCTCTTGGTGTTTCGGAATTGTGATAATATTCTGGTTTTTCATATACCCATTTTAGGGATTTTCAGTGATTACTCTCTTTCCTCTCTTCTGCCTTTGTATCCCAACTCTGACATAACTGAGATTTATTCTCTCATTTATCTCTTCTTCTGATTGCTGTGAGGCTCCAGTGCTATTCTGTTTCCAATTCTTTCTGCTCTCCCTTGTAGATCACAACTGAGAAGCTGCATCAGAAGTAGATCTGTCACAACTTTAATGACCTGCTAGTCTAGGTGCCAAAGCCACATGTCCCTTCTACCTTTTCTTTCATCTGGTGTTTCACATTAAACCATCTCAATTCAGACTGATTTTAGTATTTCTGTTACAGACTTCTACAAATTCAGGATAACAGAGACCTATAGGAAACCATGGCGGTCCCCAGGAATGATTTCTATAGGATAACCATTCTTTCTTTCAACTTTTTAATGGATTTCTGGACCTTTGCATCACTCTCACATCTCTCTGTTGATTGTGTTGGGACCACTTATCTGACAGTCAGTGAATCTACTCCAGTCCATCTGCTTGTTCTTCTGCACTTGCACTGAAGGCTTTTGAATGAGGGTTTGCAGCCCTATCAATAACAAGGCTGGCTTATTTTCACATGTTTTGAGACAAACCACACGTCCTTCTCTCTGCACAAAAAGGAAATCTAAATATAACAAGTATTTGGCATCAGTGGAAGAGCTCTGAGTGTGTTTGGCCTAGGCAACCTGCTCGTGATATCTTTTATTTACTCTTGTCCATAGTCCCACCACCTTGATACTATCAAAGAAAGCAATTATTAGTGCAATTGCCACTTTTGTGTGGCTGCTGTATTGGAAAAGAGTATCTGTAATTAATTTATTGTTATCTAAATTCTTGTTTGCTATCTGTTTCTACATATGGTATCTCCCCACAAGCTTTTAAGGAGTTCAAAGTAACACTGTACCTTGCTTTGGGGTAAGAAAATTTTGCTCCTGTCTGGCATCATCTGTCTACTTTATATAGTGCAGAACTAGTTCAGTTTTATACTATGCACCCCTATTGGTTGTCTTCAATTGCCTTTAGCACAGGATAACATTGCTTGTTGGATTCCTTGAAAGGCATGCCAAGTACAGTTGTAGGGAGCAAAATGCCTAAATAAACAATTATATTCCTTCAGTTTTATGAGGGATAACAGATCCAGTCTTCAGTACTTCACACAGAAACACTGGGGGAGCACTTCATCTTTGTCTGCCACCAGGGAAGTGACAGAGGTAGCTGTATTAGCACAACAGGGAAGTGTATCCTGGTGATGTCCACACTGGCAAGTAGCCCATCCCAGCAGGAGCTGATCACTAGGGTAAAATAGTGTTGGGAATGCAACACTCACATCATCTGCATTCTGGTCAACTCCTGGTGCAAAGATTCCAGTGGTGCCCCACAGTCATCAGATTTAGGTGATTAGCACTGGTCTGCACCAAAAGTCTGGCAGTCCCTGGTGTGGGCTGGATACAGCATCCCCTTCTTTGGGAGCAGAGAGGAGGAGGGGAGAGGGATTATGTCTGGAGGAGGTAGAGCTGTTTGAATGGGCTACAGCAGATATCTAATTTAAGTACTGACATTAGTAGGCCGATAGCTGTAGCCTTTCTGCATGAAGATATTGTCTGTTTGGGAGAGATTGAGAAAAGACTCTTAATTAGATGCTTTGAATCGACCCTCTGAGGGACCTTCTTCTGCCCCTGAGCGTGGGAGTGATACCAGCTTCAAAAATGGCAAATTTAGGTGTGGTGGTACACTCAGCAGTGTGGATGTCTGTCCAGGCTCTGAGCTTGGGCTCCTAAATGCAAACGGGGAGATTGGTATGTGAACCCAGGAAATTAACTCCCAAGGTCAGGCCTTTGAAAACATCTAGTGAAGAAGGCAGGCAATTACTAAGTATTTCAAGTGTGGTGATGCATCTAAATTCATTTCCCAGTGACACCAGGAGTGTCTCACTCCAGGATGGAGTGTACTCTGCTGCTCTAACGTGATGGCACTGGTGACACTAGGCTTTCAAATTTTACATTGAGAATTTATGGCCTGCATGTGCTTCAGAAGCATGACTTTGAGCTGTGATTTCTAGGATCATAGGATAATTCAGGTAGAAAAGGACCTCAGTATGCCAACTAGTCCTGCTTTAAATGCGATCAACTCCAAAACTAATCCACTTGCATTTACAACTGTTTATGTCATGTAATTCCTATGAATGTTGATGTTTTTCCCCCTGTATTATATACTTTGATTAATAAAAGGGCAGGTGTAGATTAAGGAGGTGTAAATTAATGTATCATACAATATTTGTAAAAGTGTAATCTTAATAAACTGAGAAAGCACTGCTATTGTCCTCTAAACAGTTTTCCTTGGAAAACAAATTTCAGAATTTTTGATAATAATTTTGAAAAGCCATTGCTTTTATCATTCTTTATGTTGAAAATGGCTTTCAGTAGCAGACTTAACTCTGATTTCTTCACCTTGGCAAGCAGGCAAATCACATGAAGTCGTCAGGTTGCATCACATATCTACTTTGGAGAAAAAGTTTGCTACTCTTGAGCCTTGTTACTGATCAATGGTCTAACAAAAATACTTCAACAACAAAGCAGTGTTAGGAAATACCTGTTCAACCACCCTTGCCAAAAACTTTCTCTAACTATAATTTAGGATTAGCAAAAATACTAATACAGTTTTTCTCCCACTGGGCCTATTTTATTTTATAATCACTTTAGAAGTAATAGGAATTGTTCACAATTGTATTTGACATTTCATCCAGTCTATCTATTATAAAATATGATGCATCTGAACATGAAGGATCTTGAAGCATAGGAAAAGGTTGACTGGTAATGCACAAATAGACCACAAAGGAAGTTTTCTTCTCTCTCGTTCACATTATAATTCTCTAAAGGAAAGTTATCATTTTTATATCTCTTCCCTCAAGCAGCATGAAATCTGTGTCCACAGAGCCTGAATATTTGCCATGGGAAAAAAACCCAACAAAGATAAAAAAACCACTTCAAAATATTTTAGAAAGTAAGGGACAAAAAACACAACCATGTTTGCTGTTGTTACTAGTAAGTTGTGTTTAAAATTAATTGCATCTGTGGGCTTCTGGAAAAACAATCACATGATCTATTACATCAAAATCTAAATAGGGAAAATTATTCAGAACACTCCAATGAATTTTTTTCACATATTCATAAAAAGTAGGAATTAGTCCCAAACCTTTACACATGCATTTGATGGTCAAGATTATGAATATAATAGTTCTCAACACTTACTCCCGGCATACCCTGCTATGCAGGCACAAGAAGGGACAGCAAGACTGTTTTAAGGTGCTCACTCCTGCGTGTCAGTGGCCAAGGTCTATGCTCACACTGCTCTTTCTGCATGTGGGGGATGGAGGTAACCTCTGGCAGAGGAACAGCAATAAGCAGCTGGTGATGGTAACTTTTTTAACTGTTCCAGCTAGGTCTGCCAGATTTCATCTGATCATATCCTGTAATGGGGAAAAAAACCCTCCAACTAATTACTTAAACCTACCCTCTTGAATGCACTCTCTAATTTGAGGTGACTCACCTTTTGGTGATTTATGAGATATGAGGGACATGACTTTTTGAAGAGCACAGTATTTAACTTATTAGGGTTGAAGACAACAAAAACTGACTATGCACACCACAGTTTGAAATCTGAACACATTGTCTCAAATTAGAGAGGGAATAGAGACACATAAATGACTAAGGCACTTTTAAAAGGGCTTTGCTCTTCCCAGCCACCCCACTGAAGGATTTGTGCATCTTTGTCGTGCAAGCATGGAGTTTACATCCTGCATGGGTCCTCATTTTGTGAGTCATCGCTTTAAAAATCGCAGGAACCCCTCTGCTTTTCAGAGCAGGGTCTTAAGAAGAGAAGCTATTTTTGGGTCACTGGTGGTCTGGACTCATCTGGCATGCAGAACAGATGTGATGGATCAGTCTATTGGACAGCTGCAATTATTAAGCATCATTTCCTTGTAATCTGGCAAGACCTTGTTCAATGAGGAGCAGAGATCCCACAGAGATGCTCTGAAGATACTTTCCTGCATTTGGCTTATGAGAACAAGATATGATGAGCTCTATGGCCAAAGGCATTAAAAAAAAAATAAAAGAGAGAGAACCTGTTAAACTTATTATCTGTGTTATGGAAAATGCCTAAGGATCCCAAGGAACATGGAAAATGCCTAAGGATCCCAAGGAACATGAAACTGCCAAGCAGGAGACACAACAAAAACAGAAGCAATGCCCTAAACTTTTTAGATTATGTAGATAATGCAGGCAAATGAAGAGAAGACAAAATGTTCTGTTTAATTCCCACCTTGCTGGTGGGAAACTGAGGCAGACAAAGATGAAGTGACTTAACTGCACATGAGAAATCCCTGGCACAGTCACAGATCACAAACCCCAGATTTTCCAGGACATCAGCAGCAGCATCACCAAACTCTCTTTTGTTCTCAGATTTGTCTCCTAGTTTACACTAGTGGTTTTTCTCTCCACCAAGACTTTCGTGTTACTGCCTCCTTATTTCTTTTTGATACGTAAGCTTATAAATATTAACTATATATTGCACTTCATGCCACACCTTAGATCAAAGTGTGCCTTCTATCAAAGGCGAGTGGTTAAACTTCAGGCGGGTTGAGCTGACCCTCCTCCTCCCCCAGCATGACCCTCGTGAATGCTTGGTCGAGTCACGGGAAGGACAGTGATGGCTCAGAGAAAGGCCATGATGACCTCTGCTAATATTAACAAGTTTCATTCCCCCTGAACACAGCAAGGATTCATTAGCACAGGGAGAATCCAAAAATATATAGGATGAAGAAAATTAGGCAAATTAAAGATGCACTCAATTTTGCCTCCTCTAAAACAGATTCCCAGAAGAGTGCAGTCAGTTTAACTAGTTTAAAAAGCTGCAGTGTCTAGAGGCAATGTACTTAACTGTTCCCTTCCTCCTTGCACTTTTAGCACCCAACTCCTTGTCTTTTCCGAGCTGCCAGGAGGGTTTATGCAAGTTTTTCCCCCCTCCTACAGCCCAACATGGGCCTGTTGCATGTTTTCCCAAATTCTTTAGCCCCCATCCCCGGGCTTGACTCCACCAGCAGCCAGCCAGCTCTCACCAACCCGGGGTGGTGCAGCTGCAGCAAGCTGCTTTCTCGGTTACCCAAACCTGGAAAGGCACTCAGGGCCTCCAAAACCTTTCATATTCCTCCAGTTGCTCCTTAATGTGTAAAGCAGGAGTGTTCCACCAGAGCAATCAATCGATGCTTTCCTTCAGCGTGGTCTGTACAAGGGTTTCCTTGGAACCTCCCTGCAGCAGGCAAGCGAACCACCAAGAGCTGATAATCTTCTAATTAGTAACACGGAGTTAGTGAATAACTCATGCTTTACAAATAAGTCAGCACATGGAGGTCTCAAGACCCGAGTGTATCCAAAGGAAGCCCGAGAGAAACTAATTGACATCTGTGGGGGCTACAAGGTCTGTTGGCTAGCCTTGCAGCTCTCCACAGCTGCTCATGCATACCCAGAGGAACTAAGGGGAGGCTGCAGGCAGCCAATTTTTAAACAAAAACAGAAACCTCCACAGCCTTGTCAGTGGGTGAATATCTGTGTGTGTGGACATGTAGCAAGGGGTGTAAATGGGAGTGCATGCTGCGATTTCGGTGTGCAGTAGCCTAAGTCCTACTTCTTTAGCAATGCTGAGGATGGAATTCCCCACTTTAAGGAAAAAAAAAAAAAAAAAAAGAACAAATACTCTTGTCTCTAACAGTGACTCTCACCCCCTGCCCCAAACAGAGCAGCATTATGATGCCATTAAACCTTTTGCTCCCCACAGCTTTTCCTCACTCAACATTAAATGAGGACCCAGTGCAGCAGAGGGATCTGCAGATATCAGCCCTTGGCCTCCATTTCCTTGGGGCTGATATCAGGAGACCCAACTAGCTCTGAAAGCCACATCCTTACTCTTGAGCAGCTGAGCCCTTGTGAGTGAACCCTGGGCAACCACTGGCAGGGCACTTCTTGCTTCAGGGGTGGAGAGAAAGTTCAACTAAGAAAAAAAGACTATCATCTGGGAAAATAAGACTCAAGGCTCCTCCATTTTGATCAGAGGAAGGAAAATATTTCACTTTTGCTGCCTCTGGTGCCAGCAGCCCCAGCAGCATCACTCTTTTCTCTGGTGCTGGAGGGTGACCCCACCACTTCACAGTTACCTCAGGACCATCGTCTCTGGGGCATCCTTGGAAGTGAGCACCATTCCAGGGCCCTTTCCATCACCCAAGTTCTTGTGGTGATGAGTCCTGCAGGTCAGGCAAAAGCTGTGTGGAACCTGCAGCCTGAGTGTGTGCCTACACCTTTGCTCTCCTTACAGCACAAGCAGCAGTGCAGCGCTTAAATCCTTCATTTCAAAACTTGTAGATTTCACATGGCAAGCATGGGAAACCTTTGAAGTGGCAGTAAACCACACCACAAAGTTTCAATTTTCCCTACGTTTCTAAGACTAGTCAAATCTAGTCTTCAAGTATTTCTAAATCCAATTCATCCACAGAAAGCCTGCACGCTTGTGGGTAATTAGCTTGGAAGGTCTTTGTTGCCATAGCCTGGCTCTGTATAATACACTCTGTGAGTGGGACAATCTAGCTCACTTAGAATGAGGTCATGTTAAGAAACAAGCTCGCAATCCTCAAATTGCTTTTGTCATTGGAAAAAAATAAACCCCACTCATTCAAAGCCTATTTAAAGCCGTACAACGCAAGCCCACATCAGCCTAAGTGTCATGACCCACAATGCACGGTAGGTGCTCCCAAGGGCTGTGTCCTGTCCCATTCACAGCCAGTTCCTGGCGTTAAGTGAAGCCAAAGGTGAAGCACAAGCATCCTATAAGGGCAAACCACAAGGATGGGCTGTTCTGGGAGTAATGAAACAGGGAAATTAGAAGTGGGACACATGTATCGGAGAGAGGTTTCGATATGCAATTCAAGGGCTCAGCATATCAAATTTGTCTTATCACTTATCACACTGTTTTTCCTCTGCCAGAATATGGCTTTTTGGGCTACTTCCACACATTTCTTTGTGCTAGTCACGGGACTGTGTTGTGGTGAAGGACACCTGAACTCGAGCAGAGCTGAAGGTGTCATCTGGGTAAACATTCCTCCCACTGCCAGGTTTGCTGATGTTGTTTTGCTCTGTAGAAGTTTGAGGATGTTTGTGAGGGAATTGCAGCCTTGTTGTGGAGCTGGTAACTCCAGGGAGCTGCACCCTGCCTTGCTGCCTCCCAGAGGGCTCCTCCACTGAGGGGTCCAGAGAGTACAGTAGGAAATTTGGAACCTTTTAATGTGATGCTCATAAAACAGAAAGCAAATAACCCATTCTTCCCCAAAGAGGGAAAGGAAAAGTGGGCAGGGGAAGGAGGAGACATCAGGTAGTTTTCGTCACCAACCCCCTAGTACCTCATTCAGAATGGACCTTAAAAGCACATCGGACTGCTGTCATATAACTTGTTTGCACCACTTGCTTCTACCTAGAGCTACTGTTCCCCGGCTTCCCACCTCCCCAAGTCTCACCTACAATAATCCCTATCATAAGCACCTCTGCAGAACCCCCCTCTGTACAATGTGGGGGGAAGCCCTGCCTGCTGCCGGCCATAGAATGTGTCCATTGTGGCCTCGTGCAGCGCTGTACATAATCTTTCTCTGCCAATATATGTCTTCGTGAGCTGCCCCCCGTCCCCCTCCTCAAAATAAAACAACTATTCTTTTCTGTTTTAAGTAGATTTAGTGCAATAAAAAACATTTTATTGCTTCCAGTAATTGGTATTTAATTTGCAGGCCTTTACAACTTGCAAAGAACAGACTGCTTTAGCTGTAGAGCTGGTATGTGTGTGCACTTTGTGGATTTTATTCCACTGGCACTTGCTTAGTTGACTGGTGTAAAATGATACAGTTATGGTTTTGCAATCAGAAAGGCTGCAGATAAAGACCTGGAGAGACGTTATAAGGTTCTGGGTCCAATTTGAAGCAGCAGGCAAGACAGTATAATTTTAGGGGGCGCTGCCAGCCTCAGACATCAAAACTTGACTCCTGTTAAGTGTTTTCCATTTTACTGTCAAAATATCAAAGGCTGCTATTTAAACCTAGTCTCTTAAAGTTGATTTTCTTTCTCTCTCCTTCTCCCCCACCTCTTTTATTCCCTTTAACTACACCGATAAACGCGAGGTGAGGTAACCTGTGAAATGTTAGCTCCCTCTCTCCCCACCTCGCCTTGCAGGGGCACTGAAGCCCGACGAAGTCCTTAATTCCTTTTTTTCGGGTAAAACCTCGCGCCGGCCAGCCCCATTTCTTCCAACGGCGGCCGGGCAGGGGGGTTCTCTGTCCGTCGAGGGCCGCGGCTCTCGGGGGCGGCAGCCGGGGCCGGAACCAGCTCAGCAGGGACCGGGGGGGACCCAAGTCGACCCTTCCTCGAGGGAGATGCCGCTGCAACACCCACCGATTCCCTCCCGAGGGTCGAGGGAGAGCTCAGGGGAAGGGACACTCCGCCCACCCAAAGCCTGTAAAAGTGGGGACAGGGCACGAGGGGCGCGTCCGCCCTGCGCCTCTCCTGGGCACAGCCACAAATCCTCGGCCTCCTGCTCCGCTCCCCCGACGGGCCGAGCCGGGCCGGGCGCGGGTGCAGCCCCGGCAGGGCAGAATCCCGCCTCGCCTGACACACAAGTGGCGAGGACCGGCGGAGCCTCGGCCGGAGCGGGGGGCGAGGGAGTGGGGGGACGTCCCGTCGCTGTCGCCGAGCCCCGCCGGACCGCGGAGCGGGGCCCGCAGGATCTGCGGGTGTCTGTGCGCGTCTGTGCACACTCGCCGGGGTGGAGGGATCCGCCCGTGTGCGGGTGCGTGCGCCAGGAGCCCGCGCCTGTGCGCGCTCCCGGCCCCACGGGACTCGGGCACTCGCCGGACCAGGCGAGCACGCGTGGCGCTCAGAAACACGCGTGTTCTTCCTGACGTGCCTTCGCTGTGCGGTCCCGGCGGAGCTCAGGGCGCTCGGCCGGGGGCCCGCGCCTCCCCCGGCACAGCCCCGCGACCCCGTGGGGGCTTCGGCGCCCACCGAGAGAGAGCGCAGGGCCTCCCGCCCTGCCCGCGGCGGGGGGCAGCGAAATCGGCAGGCGGGCGCTCTCGGATGTACCTTGTTTTTATTTTAAAACATAGCTAAATTCACGGGCTTCTGCTTGCAGTAAAGTGGCAAATAAATTATTCCTTCCCTTGCGTATTAAACTGCTATCTGATTGAAGTTTACTCTGATGTTTCAACAATTTAGTTCTGTAAGGAAGGGGTGGGAGGCAAATAGCTGTGCCCTTAACAGAATACGTAAATAAATAAATAAAGCCCTAAATAGTCTTCTGCAGGGAAGAAGTTAATATACTCAATTATTTTCTGAAAAAAGATCATAACATCTGGAAATTGATATCAAATGGTGTACAATCCCTGAGAGACGATAAACTTCCACTGTATAATATTTCCACTAGAAATCTTAATAATCCCATAAATCTTCCTTGTGAATTGGGAAAATGTAACAGTTCATTGAAATACTCATTGGGAAATAATTGAAAAAATGTAATAGTTCACTGAAATATTCGTGGTTTTTTTCTTTCTTTGGTGCTGTTGCTAACTCTGTGCATGTGTGTAAATATTCCTACTTCGTTTTAAAGACATACACGGAATATTCCCTTGAGCGCTGCATACCGTATAAGAAAAATATGCCCTTTTGACTTATTAATCATTATTACAGAGTTCAAAATTGCAGCGTCCCTCGCACATTACTAGAGAAGGCAAACAATTCTCTCTGTGTGTATTTCGTGTTGCTAAATTCAGTACAAACTTTACAGCTCTCAACTTTTTTTCCCTCTTCTTTTTTTTTGTTTTTTTTTTTTTTTTTTCTTCCCATTTCCCTTACAGACTCTTCCTATTCTGCTCGAGTTATCCAGGGCAACTGAAAGCAAGGGGGCTACTCGCCCATTATGCTGGCCCACTGCATCGTAATTAATTACACACAAAGGCAATTGCTTATTGTAATTCACCTCGTGAATGTTTAATTTTGCAGAAGTAAAAGTAGATGAGGATTTGAACACGTCTAGGCTTCCTGTAATGAATATATGAGTAATTAATGTTGCTGGAAAGATACAGCTTTATATATATTTAAAAAATAACACTGTGATAGAGAAGAAATGTGGGCGTGCGTGAGCACGTGTGTTTGCTTGTACCTTGGTGTGGGAGAGAGGAGAGCATTTATGTGTTTTTGTAGTGAATTAATGTATCCCTTTGCTTACGTTACTACAAGTCGGAATAAAGACAATTAAGCCCTTAGCATTTCTGTCACACTCCATTAATTACTGTAGCCGCTGCTGTCCCGACCACTTCGTAACATATTCATCAGGTACGATACCAGTCCAGCAGATCAGCCGGCGAAGTAGGCTATTGTTAGTTTAAACTATAGCCTTTCAAATGTTCTTTATTTTAGTTTTCATACAAGATTGTTTTCCTGTCCTTTATAAATGTTTTTCTAAAAATAAAGCTCAACATAAATGTTTTAAGATTAGATTTGTGGGGGAAACAGTTTAATTTTCACCATATGTTGCCACAGCAGTTTGTAGATTAAAAGAAAAAAAAATCTTTCTACTAAAACTACCAAAAAA
>VYZQ01006398.1:50876-68267 GCA_013400655.1 Mystacornis crossleyi | reverse complement strand
TTCCCAAAATCACCAGCTGCTGCATATCATGCTTTGTGATTTTGCAAGATATCACCCCTATGAGAAATCAAGGGATGTTTGCTGTATAAAGTATAGTAACAAAATAAAAATTATTGGAACTGACTATCAGAACAGCTCCAGGAAAAGCTGCTATGCTTGTTCATATTCAGAGTCTCTTCTGAAACAAAAATCTCCATTTCTGCTTTGCCTGAAGCTGACCCAGAATTCCCAGTGTGCAACACTGGTATGTGCTAGAAATCAGAAAAGTTGCTGTTGGGATATCTGCAATACATATTGCCACGTTTGAAGTTTTTCACCTTTCTTCCGGACCTAAATTAAGACAAAGTTGCGTATAAAATTCTTCAGCCTCCTGGAATCGCCTCACAGTCATTCTAAAAAATATTGCTGCACAGCTCAGGGCTCACACAGGCAGTCAAAGGAGAGGGGCTGTAAAAGGTAACATTAATGTGGATATTACAGTAGATGTGCAACTATGACTTGATTTGTTACCCTTCTTCCAAAACCACAGAGGCTCCCTTTTCATCGGACTTGGCACGGTTCCACCTTGAAGGGCTGCCTTAGATGCAGAGACAGGACAGTCTTGCAGGCTAGAGCGCTGTGCTGTGAGGAACATAGTGTACAGGAGGGAAACCAATGTCCCAGGGGAAGATGTGCATAGCTGCTCCTTGTTTCTCTACTAGCATCTGTGGGATACCACAAGTGAGGTCTCTGAAGCCACTCTGCACAGCGACTGTGTGGCTGCACCACGATGTGCATGTGCAGGAGGGAGGAATTGACTCCATCTCAGTCTCCTGCTCTGTCTGACCAGCATTTGGTCTTGCTGTGTGGGCTGTATCATGGGCAACAGATTTACCCATTTGCACCCTGCCAGGAAAGCTACAAAACGAGTATGTGTGCAGAAAATGCTAGCATAAAAGCATGAAGAAACCACCTAATTCTTTTCTAGTCAAACATTTAAGGGTAAAACATTTGGTGCTTCAGGAACTGAACCTCAGTCTGACATGTTCCAAGGCAAACCTATCCATATTTAATGGCTCATGGTCATGCCTGTCTCTAAGTGCATTGCCACAACCTCAGCCTTTCATTAGCACTTTGTGAATGTGGCAGAGGAGATTTCAAACCTGAGAAAAGGGGATTTTGCCCTGTCTCTTGATCTCTCTCTGTTTCTTGCATTTAGGAACTCACCTGATTAGTATAAATATGAACTGTTTACTGTTAGATGATGCCTGAGTCCCTTCCTGTTCATATTTGCTGAGTAGGGCAAAATGAAGATTGTAGCAAAAGCAAACCTTATTGCTGCTGTTCTCAGAAGGCAACTGCCAAAAGAGGATATAAAGGGAGTTTCATAAGGAAGGAAAATCACCAGCATGTTTAGCTAGAAGAGACTGAACCATTTTAACCTTGAGAAGAAGATCTGAAGTCATTTCAGTAAAGGAGAATATTTCTCTGGCCCAGCATCCCCTTTCAGGTGATGCTTAACCCCCACCCACATCCTGATTTTCCCTATTCATTTCATCCCTCAGTCATTCTCATCTCCAGAAACACATTTCTTGAAATTTGTTTCCCTCTTTCAGTCATCTTTCCTGAGGTGGGGTCCTCAGAAAAACCGCAGGAGCACTCAGGCAGATCTGTAGGGGTTGGGACTTGCACTTAGCATCTCTGTCTAAAGCAGTTAAACACAATTCCCAGGATGTAAATCCCTTAACTTGTCACTGGTACTGAGCTACAACAGCATTGCACCATTACTCTCATTTCCTTCTTAGATTTTCCCCTGGTTCGTGCAGTCTGGTTATCTTTGCAGCCAGCTGGTGAAATACCCTTACAGTGATTCATGACTACAGCTCCCCCTCTGCTTTCTTTCTCCATCTGTCACTTTGTGAGACTCCCTCCTCTCCTCGCAGCCTTCCCGAGGACATGTTTCTGCTCACGCAAACCCCTCTTTTACTCCTAGACTGTTTGGCAGTGAGAGAAATGTCTTTGCATATAAGGCGGAGTAGGCTGACCCGATTGCAGACAGCCTTTTCAAAGGAGCCCAAAAGATCTAGGCTCTGTCTCTGCAGGGCAGGCTTGGCTGTGGTGTCAGCTCGGGGCAGTTTTGAGGGCAAGAATGGGAGTCTTAGCCGAGGCAACAGCATTAACAACTTTATTTAGGGAGGGAAGCATGCGAGGAAGGGGGCCTAATTGCCATTCAGCCACACAGAGGTACAGGGACTTATTTCTTTTTTCAAAGGGAGCTCTCGGGATTCATTTGTCAGCGTGCAGGTGTTCAGTGAGTGTGGGAGGTGATGCAGGCAGGTCCTTTCACTACAGCAGCTTTGTCAAACACAGCCTCCATGCTATGCCAGGCCTCTTCAGTCAGCAGACATTTAAACAAAAATACCCAGCAGCACAATCCGTACTGTGAAGCTGCTGTAGTAAATAAGCAGGTGGGGATCGGCTTTTGAGAAAGGCCATGCTGTTCGTTGTTACTTTGTTGTGCTAAATATGGAGAAGCAGAAATGGGGCACGAGGGAAAGGGAGACAGAGGCAAAGATCGAGGTTGACTGATTTTTCACCAGAGTATAATTTAAGAGGCATATTTAGAAACTCAGCAATACTACTTTGGGGAGAACTTCAACTGTTCCACGCTGCTGTTAACTTGGTATTTCATTCAGCACAACAGCTGTGCACCAGATGCTGCACGTTGCAAGAAATATAATTTTCATCTCAACCACTTGCTTTCAGAGTGACACAGCTTTGGTGACTGAGACAAGTGTAATTTCTCTGACAGCCTCCTAGAAAGAAAAGAAAACCATCTGGTTTGTATTGCAACTGCTGTGGGTGAGGGACTGCTGGGGGTGGCAGGGGAGAAGGAGAGGAAAGCAAACTTCTCAATACACGGGTTTGGTGAAGAGGGAGAAGAGAAACCCCTCCAAAAATGGCGATGTTGCTCGAGCAGTGGAGTGGTGGCTGGCTTCAGTATAGTAACAGGGCTTTGTTTAAAATGGCAGCCTTGCTTTACCAGAGCTGTGTTTCATGTGAATAAAATCAGGATTAATCTTATGCTTACTTGGAAAGACTCAGCCAAGAGCCACAGTTTGGCAGCTAAACATTTGTTCATCCTGAACCTCATGAAATGCTCAGCTTTCATCACACTGACGTGGATGGAGCAGTGACGTTTCTGGCAGCAGGGAGGAATTAGATAGCTTGTACAGCACTGGGCCCTGAGGTGGCCGCAGCTGGGGCCTGATTTAAATTTCTCCTTCTGTGGAGCAGAGGCCAATTAGGGAATGTCTGTGCTGTGCTGGCTTGTAGCGGCATACAGCCCTGGCTGGTAGATCCACACAGTGCTGCAGCATCACCCCATGACAGGCACCCGCATCCTAGAAATTCTCCAATTGTCAGCACAGTGCTACATGTAAGGCAGCAAGGGCTGTCCTTCAACAAGCCCATGTGGCAGTGGATGAGGTCGCGGCACCACATGCCATGTCAAGCACTGATGTGCTCTGTGTTTGCTACTTTCCCACCTCAGGATTCAGTGTGCATTGACTGAGCAGCTTCTAAGCCTACGCTGATGGCAGGGCTCGTACACTCCCAAACCTTTAGAAGGGTGACTGTGACTTTGATCGTCAGATGTGAAGTCACTTAAGAGATATCTGTGCACAGTGAGTTCACCCATTCCAGTGCACCCTTCCCCTCAACAGGGAAACATATGGAAATTTATGATGTGAGCATATGACAGCTCCTTAAACCTGGCCATGAAACAGCTTTTGGGCCTCTGTTTTGGGCCTTATTTTCCCTTTGTGCAACTAGTGCAAACTAGCAGATTCACTACCCAAATTCCTCTAGCATGAAGAAAGACGCTATCTGAAGGACGCTATTGTGTTTGCATGAGTTGTCACAGTAGCTCCACCATCAACTGATTTATCCTTTCTGCCCCCTCATAAACTCTAAATAAAGGGGTATTTCAAAGGGACCTAGAAGTTCCCAAATGCAAGCTCAATGCTGTGGACTGTGCCTCACAGTCGACTTCTGCTGGCCTTTCATCTCACTCCTGCTTTGATTCTGCAAATAAAACTTCATCATCCAGCATGAGAAGCTGTCCCACAGAAATCAGTAAAGACAGATCATGAGGGAGTGTCAGTGGAGTTTGTGGGTATGCTCTTCTGACCTAAAGAAAATTTCACTGCAAAAAGCTTAGAGTAGAAGAAGACCACAAGTGAGCCAAATTTTCCAAGCTTTCATCACGCACAACAAACAGATTTTCAGTGATGCCTCTGTTTGGAGCTAAAAATCCAATCCCAGCCTTTCTGAGAGTTATGGCCAGGCCAATGTCAAAAGAAACCAGAGGTACAGCAGTTACTAGTGCAAGTCAGCTCTCAACCATAAAGATTAAGTGCTGGAGGTTAAAGTTGAAGGAAGTCTGCCATTGTTGAATGCTAAAGGTTCTGTAGTTCATGGTTCCTGACGTATTTATGGTACTTCATCCAGTTGTCATTTTTAGTGCCCAACCGGCCTAAAACCAATCAAAAGAAACCTATAAGGCATGAGAAATAGAATCAGTATCTGGATACAGCCACGCACAGGCACCTAGGCACAAACATCTTAACCTACCTCAAATTGACATCTATTACATCTACTGTAGCACCTAAGCATGATCTGTGAATAACACCAGCTATTACTGCAAAATGTGTCTGACACTTGAGATTCCACAGCAGTAGGATGACTTACTGGAGGAGGATTTAGTGGGTTTTTTTTTCTTTCCAAGGGAAAGAGAAGCATGATAGTAAATAGCAAGAAGAAGCTGCATGCTTTTCAAACTGAGGGAAAGCATGACTGTGTTAGTGGAAAGTCATTACAGTGATTTGGCATCTGACCTCAATTTCTCTTTCTTTACCATAAACAAAAACAAAGCAACAACAAAAAATCCAAAAGTGAAAAACCTACCCAATCTTTATATTTGGAAAAGGAATGCTCATAACTTATAAACAACTTCTCAAACAGGGAAAATGTATTATGAACCTATCAACTCCCAGGAAAGACTTTCCCTTCTCTTGCTTGAACAGTCTCATGAACCTGAGCAACCTTCAGATTAAATCAGTGAGAGGGAACAACAAGTTAGTGCCACATTACCAGCTTCCCTCTGTTGGACATTCCGACTCCTCCAACTCCTCACACTGCAAGATCTCAGAGCCTTGGCTGGTGTCCATGACCACTACCACAACTAAACCATGACTGATGGAGATGGTGCAGGAAATGGCCATCTAGGTCATGCGATCTAAATATTCCCCATGAACGTTAATATTTTTGTTAGCTTTGAACATATAGATATGTGCAGTATAATCATTGTGCATCCGCTGTGTGGTAACCCAGGTCTGACTAGCAAGATGGCAACTTCCCAATTCATTTTGGGGGCTGAAGTCTTGTAAATTTACTTTGGCTGAGTAATCTCAGACTCAGACTCAGATTAATATGGGTGAAACTGGTATGCCTTCTTGTACAGGAAAGAAAGGGAAGCAGACTTTGTGCCTTCGGTCTTAGAAGATGGGAGTTTTGTTTCTGGACTATAGCCATTCTTCAGAGGATGGTGTGGACAGTGGCCAGCAGCTAGGGAGAAGGAAGGAGAGCTCTGCAGGAGCATCTGTGGGGTGATGTACTGCACTGCACACAGTTGCTTGCAGCTGAATCTCTAAATGCTGAAAATTTGAAGCACAAGTTTTAATATTCCTTCCAAAATGTTTGTCATTGTAACTTTTCTTTTTAAGCATTAGCCTGATAAAGTCTTCATCTCATGGCCGTCACATACAAGTGAGATCTACAGCCTGACTTCAAGGTTTTGGAGAAAAGTCCAGAGTTAGGTGTCTTCAGTACTACCTTGTTTTTATCATAAGACATGACAGAAGGATCTGACCTGTGTTATCTTGATCATTAGTTATTTTCAGTAGCATATCACATGACCCCATTCTTACCTTTCTCTCCAAAGTAAACAGAGGCAAGTTTTAGAGGTTCTTCCTATTTCTTCTGGCCCTTTAATCCTTATCACCTTTTTCAGAGCTATTTACCCCTTGAGAGGAGTGAGCAACGCTGGACACTGCAGTTGAACTTGGTTGTAATATTAGGCAGCAGTGGTTTGTCTCTTCACTCCTTCGTCTCTCTTCACACATCATCTGGACACTTGCATGCCTTCTCCAGACTGTGTTGTAGATTACATGTCAGTTTTTCTTGCCCTCAGTTAATTCCTAGAAAGAAATAAGAGGCAGCAGAACAGGCCAACTTCATAAATCTTTTATCTGATACCAGCAAGTCATTAGGCCTGTGAGTAAAGTCTCCATCTGTTCCCAAAGAAACCACAGCATTTTCTACACTGTGTCAGCATCTACTATAATATTTCCGCTCTCAGAGATTTCTTGAGTTTTCTCCAAAGGTCCCATATGTCTGCCTCTTCCTTTCTCTCTCCAAAGAAAAGCAAAGAAAATACGCAGCATGCAAACAAAAACTAGAGTGGCAGCAGTCCCTTCAGAAAGCTGTGCCCCTGTATCACAGGCCAAAACTGATCCATTTTGGGAAGGAAGTCTAAAATAAGAGCAGAGTACTACTTTCTACAAAGGAATGCAGCTTAGGAATGAGTAAACAAGGGTAGTATGGCAGCTTCCAGCATTGCTCCATAACTGTGTCTTTGTCCTTTTGAAGCAACTGTTTCATCCTAGCAATCTGCACATTCACATCTCATGAGCTAGACAGATTTCAGTTTATATTTCACCTGGCAGGTGTGTGTAGACTCCAGGAGAGCTGAGGGTGACCAGCTCTTCAAAAGCTTGGCTCAGGCAAAATTCACCTTTAAGTTCCTTTGGTTTTTACCTCAGCCGAGACTGAAAGGCTCACAAACCATTATAGACTACTCTGCTTCTTGGACTGTTGCTAATATTATTATGTACTGAAGGGTTTAAATGAGAATTGTTTTGTTGGCTAGGAAACAAAAGGGGAGGGAGGGAGTGTGTGGGAGAAACACATTTGAAACATTTTTGAAAATGCCAACTGGCTTTGCTTTGTTTGGAGCTGGTCAAGCAGAACAGTGGCAGTGAGCAGCTAATCAGTAGCTCCTGCTCCTCAGAGAACAGCCAGCTCCCTTCACTCTTGGCACCAGCACAGCCCAGCTAAATACCCTGTGTTTGCTTCTTCTCTTGTCAGAAGTGAAAGAGTACGAGCCCCCGTTTGGCTCCAAAGTGCGAGAACACCCCTGTGTGGAAAGCATGAAGGACAATGTCCTAAGAGACAGAGGGCGACCCGAGATCCCCAGCTCCTGGCTTAACCACCAGGTAAGAGCTCCACATGTGAGCGGTGGGTACTGCACTGTACATTTGGCTGCTGCCTGAAGCCTGAGCCTTAACTCAGCGCCCTGCCCAACAGGCTGGACCTCTCTGCACGGAGTAGAGCTCTGCCGCACAGTGACACTGGTGCTGATGTGGTTCAGACACCACACTTCTCTGCACCCTGCCTGCCCCAAAGCCCTGGGATTCCTGCTGCACACCAGTGTAATCTAAAAGCAAACAAAATAGGAACACTGGAATCCTGAGATCCAACAATCATCCAGAGAGCCACAGAATAATAAGGCCCTTAAAGCACACCGTGTGTAGGCTCTGAAGGGGCAGAGAAAACAACTTCACACGTGGGCCTCTGTTGCAGCCAAAATGGGAGCTTCAGACAAAATTTATTAGAGAAGCCTTCCTGTTGAGTCATGAGGTACAGAAAGGATCCCCTTGCTTTCTAAACTCCTTCTCAGAGAGGAGTCTAGCTGTGACTGGATCTAGTCTTAGCCCCAGATTTTGTCAACAGTTTACATTTTAAGGATTATATAGGTGCAACTGAACCATTATACAACTTTGTCTCAAACGATTAAGGATGGCAAACCAGATATATTTATATAAATATAAATTATTTATTGCGATAATGACTAGACAAAAATATCTTAATCAGAATTATGTACTACACAGTGTACGAGCTATAACTACTAGTACAGTGTGCACTATAAAGCAGTATTGAAGCAATCATATTCAAGCAACCGTACTAAAGGTAGCAAAAACAATTATTAAGTAGAGGTTGACGTCACCCACCCTATCACCCTATGCCAACGACCATAGGCAAATCTCTTCCAGNACAGCCCAGCTAAATACCCTGTGTTTGCTTCTTCTCTTGTCAGAAGTGAAAGAGTACGAGCCCCCGTTTGGCTCCAAAGTGCGAGAACACCCCTGTGTGGAAAGCATGAAGGACAATGTCCTAAGAGACAGAGGGCGACCCGAGATCCCCAGCTCCTGGCTTAACCACCAGGTAAGAGCTCCACATGTGAGCGGTGGGTACTGCACTGTACATTTGGCTGCTGCCTGAAGCCTGAGCCTTAACTCAGCGCCCTGCCCAACAGGCTGGACCTCTCTGCACGGAGTAGAGCTCTGCCGCACAGTGACACTGGTGCTGATGTGGTTCAGACACCACACTTCTCTGCACCCTGCCTGCCCCAAAGCCCTGGGATTCCTGCTGCACACCAGTGTAATCTAAAAGCAAACAAAATAGGAACACTGGAATCCTGAGATCCAACAATCATCCAGAGAGCCACAGAATAATAAGGCCCTTAAAGCACACCGTGTGTAGGCTCTGAAGGGGCAGAGAAAACAACTTCACACGTGGGCCTCTGTTGCAGCCAAAATGGGAGCTTCAGACAAAATTTATTAGAGAAGCCTTCCTGTTGAGTCATGAGGTACAGAAAGGATCCCCTTGCTTTCTAAACTCCTTCTCAGAGAGGAGTCTAGCTGTGACTGGATCTAGTCTTAGCCCCAGATTTTGTCAACAGTTTACATTTTAAGGATTATATAGGTGCAACTGAACCATTATACAACTTTGTCTCAAACGATTAAGGATGGCAAACCAGATATATTTATATAAATATAAATTATTTATTGCGATAATGACTAGACAAAAATATCTTAATCAGAATTATGTACTACACAGTGTACGAGCTATAACTACTAGTACAGTGTGCACTATAAAGCAGTATTGAAGCAATCATATTCAAGCAACCGTACTAAAGGTAGCAAAAACAATTATTAAGTAGAGGTTGACGTCACCCACCCTATCACCCTATGCCAACGACCATAGGCAAATCTCTTCCAGTCAGCCTCGAGGAGTGACCTTGAGGGCATGGGAGTAACCATGAGGCATTGGACTGCTCAAGGGAAGTAATCTCTACACACACTCCAAGAAGGGGTATGTTAGAAGAGTGTGTTGTTAAAAGGCGAGACTGGGCTTTCATAGTATAAAATGAGTGACTGTCAGTCAGATGTCTCCAGGCCAGCTCTGTCAGCTCAGCAGCTTTAGATCAGNTGTGAGCGGTGGGTACTGCACTGTACATTTGGCTGCTGCCTGAAGCCTGAGCCTTAACTCAGCGCCCTGCCCAACAGGCTGGACCTCTCTGCACGGAGTAGAGCTCTGCCGCACAGTGACACTGGTGCTGATGTGGTTCAGACACCACACTTCTCTGCACCCTGCCTGCCCCAAAGCCCTGGGATTCCTGCTGCACACCAGTGTAATCTAAAAGCAAACAAAATAGGAACACTGGAATCCTGAGATCCAACAATCATCCAGAGAGCCACAGAATAATAAGGCCCTTAAAGCACACCGTGTGTAGGCTCTGAAGGGGCAGAGAAAACAACTTCACACGTGGGCCTCTGTTGCAGCCAAAATGGGAGCTTCAGACAAAATTTATTAGAGAAGCCTTCCTGTTGAGTCATGAGGTACAGAAAGGATCCCCTTGCTTTCTAAACTCCTTCTCAGAGAGGAGTCTAGCTGTGACTGGATCTAGTCTTAGCCCCAGATTTTGTCAACAGTTTACATTTTAAGGATTATATAGGTGCAACTGAACCATTATACAACTTTGTCTCAAACGATTAAGGATGGCAAACCAGATATATTTATATAAATATAAATTATTTATTGCGATAATGACTAGACAAAAATATCTTAATCAGAATTATGTACTACACAGTGTACGAGCTATAACTACTAGTACAGTGTGCACTATAAAGCAGTATTGAAGCAATCATATTCAAGCAACCGTACTAAAGGTAGCAAAAACAATTATTAAGTAGAGGTTGACGTCACCCACCCTATCACCCTATGCCAACGACCATAGGCAAATCTCTTCCAGTCAGCCTCGAGGAGTGACCTTGAGGGCATGGGAGTAACCATGAGGCATTGGACTGCTCAAGGGAAGTAATCTCTACACACACTCCAAGAAGGGGTATGTTAGAAGAGTGTGTTGTTAAAAGGCGAGACTGGGCTTTCATAGTATAAAATGAGTGACTGTCAGTCAGATGTCTCCAGGCCAGCTCTGTCAGCTCAGCAGCTTTAGATCAGTTATTAGCAGTATCACTTGTTTGCCGCTTTGTCAGGCAGTTCACCAGGTCTACCACATCTTCACCTCACCTTCAAGATGTTTGAGTCGGGCTGGTTTTAGCACTATTCAAAAGCAACGTGATTCCCTTATCTATTCAAATAGGACTTTGCAAATAGGGCACTGTTCAACTTGTTTTACCCCTTTTCCAGGGAGACTATCCTACTACAGAGGATCTTCAGCAGAGAAAGAAAATCTCAGTGCTTTACCATGGAGACCAGTCATAGTTGTATCCCAGCTGTTGGACAGGTCTAAGGAAATATGAAATCAGTCTTCAGCAAGCCACTCTGGTTTTATGCAGGTTGTGCATTAGCAGTCTATTTCCCTTGCATATCACAAAGCACTTTGTCAGCTTTCTCCGTTCACGAGCACCATGGTTCCACTTCCTAGGCAACAACAGATTTTTTAGTAGATGAAACTGAATGGAAACAAGCCAAAGGCATGCATTTCTTCACTTTTGCTCTCAGTAGTTTTATCAGTAGAGATAAAATGTGAGTCAGAGAAGTGAGGCTTGGTCATTCCACTTCTCAATGAAATATGCTGAGTGGTCTTTACCGACAAAAGGAAAATGTCACAAACATTTATAAAAGCCCAGGCAACCAAGAATATCATATACTATTTCCATCGGGCACAATGTAACACTCCCTTCTTCATTCCATTTGGGAAGTTAAAATCAGTGTGACATCTACTTAAAAAGACCAAGTCACTGCCCAAAATCAATCATCTTTCCAAACAAGAACACCTGCCACCTGATGACTGTGGCAGAGTGCAGCCCCTTCTTGCTCCTTATGTACTCAACTGTGAACAGGAGGGTTGTTGAGGAGGGGCTTTTAACAAAGGAAGAAAGCTGAATTTTGAGGGACACTTGGATGTTTGATACTACCAGCACTAAAAGCCCTTGACAGCAAGGCGGAGTGTGTGGAGAGCTGCAGCTTGAGGTACTGTGGTAGAGCTGTGGGATACACTGTGGATTTCATCGCCTCTTGGTTTATAGTAAAATGATCATGGGTTTGGACCAAGGTGTCCTGCATTTGATTTCAAAGATTTCTTCCCTATATAAAACCCACACCTCAATCTGCCCCCAGCACAGGGCACCCCACCAACCGGAAGGGCCGTGCACTTGTGCTTGTGTGTCACCACAGTGGGCACAGCTGGCTCCAACAGGGTTCAGCTAAGAGTCTAAGGAAGGAAATGGATGCCTGACGACACACTGAGAGGACATTTAATGAAGGTGGATTTAATTGCCTTCGCCTGAATCCCTTCAGTGTTTCACATTGTGCTATCTAAAATGCAGTGATGCATCGCTTTCCGCAGGGCTGTGACAGTTTGCGGCAGCTGAGGATCTGCTTTGAACTCCATAGAAGTTGTTCTTACTGTAATGGCTCTTCCATATTCATTTCCTTCCTCTGCAGTCTTGTTTTTGTAATGAACTCATTATTCATCGCGATAAAATTCTGGAATGGATTTACATATTACAGTTACCCCCACACCCCCCTTAATGAGATTTGTTGCACTATTGATTTCACGTTAATGTTTAATATTTAATTTAATTTACTGCTTGTAATTTCAAGCCAGCAGAAAATAAATGTTATTTGTATACAAACAGTAACATTCTGCTATTAGCATTGACATCAGTCAACATCACCAATTAGGTAAGTTATACAATTAATGCAGTATTGTGAAATGTTGTTTTTTAAATAAGTTTAAGATAAATCCTACTTAATGGGCTTTTAGTGTCATAAAACAAAACACAGTTTCCTGGCAAATACCTCATGTTTATAAGATGCATTACAGAGATGCAACTGGATTTTTGCTCCTGTAAACATTTGCATCAGAATTGAAATGAAGGTTAAACAGTTACAACTGTGAGTGATGTGTTGAAGTGTTTGTGGGATCGTGGCCCATATTTGCACATAGATTTAGGTAGTCCACAAGGAATTTATAAAGAGTTGATGTACAGCCCACTATTGCTGGCAATCAGAATTTTGTTTGAAAAACCCAAGCAGAATTCTGGCACGCAAAGTCATGGGTTGAGCAGGAAGTCATGTTGTCCTAGAATTCTTATCATATTTATTAAACAAAAAAACCCTGCTTGATTCTATATCACTAGTCTGAAGCATCATTGTTCTTGTTATAACGTATCAGAACACATGCCCAGAAATGACAGTAAAAACTAAAATGCTGAAAATATTGTAGTAGGGTTTCTTTAAAAAAAAATGAAAAAGAAAACAATGCCCCAATGACAGAAGCAGTGGATCCCATAAGGAACCCCCAGGACACATGTGAAATAACCCCCAAACTTCTGAGGGCACTAAAGCAGCTCTCAGAGAGAGGCTTTGTCGGTGGCTGGGCCCCTCACGGCTGCTCTCTCCGTGCTCCCTGCAGGGCATCCAGATGGTGTGTGAAACCCTTATCGAGTGCTGGGACCACGACCCCGAGGCCCGGCTGACGGCGCAGTGCGTGGCTGAGCGCTTCAGCGAGCTCAAGCACCATGACAGGCTCTCGGGAAGGAGCTGCTCCGAGGAGAAGATTCCCGAGGATGGCTCCGTGACCACTGCGAAGTAGCGTGTGCCCAAGAGCTCCGGAATGGAGGGAATTCACTCCTAGACATGTTCACCTTGGCAGAGGAAGAAGTCTTGATCAGTGCCTTGCCTTGCTTCCTGGAGGACTGAGGCTGTCACTGCTCCCTTTAGGCTCCAGCTCTGGACAGGGAGATGTATCCCAGGAATTAAAAGCTGGGGGAGTAGCCGTCATATCCTAGCACTGGCGGCTGGCACCATGTCGTAGGAGGAGCTATGTATGGTAGCACTTCCTCAGGAAATGAGATTTGAAAATAGCCAATAACATTATGCACTTTATTAATGCCTGTATATAACTATGAAATAGCTATTTTTATATATATATACATATATATCTATAAAATGTGTGTGTATGTATATATATATATATCTCTATATATCTATAAACAGCCATGTCCGGGGGAAAAAAAAATTATTAAAAAAAAAAGTGCTTCCAGGAAATAACCAGTGCGTTAGAAATCCCACCCTTTAGGGAAGGAGCCTGGGGAGACTGGTATAGCACCACACCAGCAACTGTGCACTAAGCATTCTGCCAAAAAATAGGAATAAAATGCAATAAGAAGATGACTTTCAAAGCATGTGCTGTGACCGCCTGGCTGTGCTCCTGGTGTTCCCAGTTGCAGGAGCAGTGTCACAGCAGACAGGCCAATTCGACTTTGCAGTTGTGCTTCCATGGTCCTGTCTACAGCACATTGTGGAAGGTTCAAGAATGTCTTTTCCCTCTCATCTTAAGTCCTCAAAGTGTCCCAGAGCAGGCGTGTGAGGAGGTTTGGTCCTTCCCACATGTGTGTTTTGTTATAGAGTTCATTAATGTTGTATGTTTATTGCTTTGAATTCGTGCTGCTTGTAAGCAGGTTGCAAAATATCAGCAGGATGAGTCTTCCCCTCCTCCCATCCCCACCCCCAAACCATACAGAACAGAACAGGGCCAGCAACAATCCAAGCAGATGTTTTATATTTGCTGTGCATTCTGAGTGCAGGCAGTACTATTTTTTTTCCCTTTCTTCTACCTTGATTTTGTTGCTGTAAGAACAAACATTTTTTCCCTGTACAGTGTGTCTAATTGCTAAACAAACCACAGTCTGACTCTGTTCCATGCTTTCTAAAGTAAGAGACAGCAGCTGGTGCCTTTATTTTTGCAAAAAGACCTTGTAGGTAAGGGAGAGCACCATAGCAATCGGCTAATGGCATATCCTGCCCTCAGCATTGCTTGCATTTAGGGCTGCCTCAGCAAGTCAGCAATTCACAGAATTTAAAAAAAAAANAAAAAAAAAAAAAAAAAAAAAATAAAGAAAGCCTTTTTCAACAGGATCCCTCAGACATTGCTTGCATTCTTTCAGTTCCCCAAAATGCTTAAGACAGTTGACATCACATTGGGCCTATCTACATGACAGCAATGTGTTTAATAAGTGCTAAAATTTTTGTCTTTAGATGTTTTACAGTGATTTATCCACTTCTCTCTTCCTCATGTCATGTCAGCAGGCCCTGCAAGTTAGAAATTCAACCAGCAGAAATCAATCCTGGACAGATGTATCTGGTGTGATTTGTTAAACACCTTTGACAGATAAATATCGATATTCCTCTCAAAAATGTTGCCATGCAAGTCAATAGGAATCATGCTTATTCAAATAGGAGTTAAGATTGATGATGGCACATACTTTATTTGAAATGGGTTTGTAACTGCCTTTTTTTTTTTTTTTTTTCATTTTAACCAAACTGCTCAGAAATACTAAACAGAGCGGGGCAAAACCTCCACACCTACAGTGGAAGTCAGAGGATACTATGGCAATTTTGTAGAGATGGAATGTGGTAAATGCACAGGGCCATAGGCACAGGTAGGAGATGTGGGTGGGGAGTGCATCCAAGCAGGTAGAAGGTCACAGCCCATTTCTCTTCCTCCATCCACACAAAGGGTCAAGGAATGGCAACCAGTAGTTCCTGACAGTACTGATGTTTTTATGGGGTTTTTTAACACTACATGTAAAGGAAATCTTTTATTCTTTTAAGGAATATTTCACCTGTACATCATGTATGAAATAGGAATGTGAGCAATATATACTCTTATATATCAAAAGTTTCAAACACTTAACTTGCTTTGTAAACTGTTTTGAGAGGGTTTTTGTCTTGTTTTGTTTTGTATAAATCGAATGTTTATTGGCGCAAATAAAATAACACCAACTCAATTTAGTCTCTCCTCTCTGGAGCATCCAGGATAGGGAGAGGGCTCTTCCTAAAATGAACCCTATCCTAAAATGATTCAAGTCCATTCCATTCCTTCGCACCGGGGTCCTCAATGTCATGCTCAGTGTGTCCAATGTGCGTGTGTCCTCCTTTGCTAATGATGCCTTCCCCCAGTCTCCGCCCTGCCCTTCAGCAGAACAGCACTAGCAGATAGCCAAACTTGCTGGCCCCTTAGCCCCTGCACTGCTATACCTTCACTAGTCTCAAAGGAAGGGAGGGGGAAAGGGTTTACAGCTGATGCTTTCTTACTTCTGGTTTCCTCAGGTCTCAGTGTGGATATGACTCTTACAGACATGGTTTAGTCACAGACTTGGCAGTTTTGGGTTAGCTGTTGGACTCCATGATCTTAAAGGTCTTTGCAACCTAATGGATTCTATGGTTCTATGATAAGGCCGTAGTGAGACCCCAGTCATTTTGGTGCTGTTATTTAAGTGAGCCAGAACACAGCCCACTAAATCTGTGTCACTGAGAAGTGCATGATTAATGTGCTTGTGCCTTACAGCTACTGCTCTCCACCTTTTTAAGCTGATACCCCTCCCATGGAAGACACGCAGAACACAGGCACCAAATAAACAAAGAGCAAAATACCTCCCTCTGCCCTCTTTGAATTGCCTTGAATGTCTCTTGGGTTGAATCTAAGCCTTTGCACAGGGCGCAGTCCACCACTGCCTGATGCTGGCATCTGAGATGCTCCAGACATCACCATTTTTTTAATTGATTGTATTTTCATGCCAAAACCTCCACTGGCCCTCATACTTGGCTGCACTGAATATCTCCTTTTGAACCTTCAAGTGTGGATACCTCAAAGAGGCACCCACGTGTCTTCATTCATGAGTCAATGGCAGGGGCATCTGGGTCCACTGATGATGTGCTTCCTTGTCATCAGGCCCAGGGTCATGTTCAAAACAGGCACCTTAAATCAGGTTGCTCAAGGCCTTGTGTAATTTTGAGCATGTCAGTGATTTCACAGCGCATCAGTGATTTCACTCTCTCTCTGGGCAGCCTGTGCTCTGAACAGAACACACACAGGCAATGTCAGGCATGCAAAGCACAGTGTCCACATGTAGTCTAAAATCGGCCAAATGAGGGCTTTGGGAAGGAGGCCCTGCCTAGGTGCTCCTGAAGCAGACAGCCACAGGTGACCAGCTCTTCTTTCAAGCCAGCTACCCTCTGCCAAGTATAGAACAGCTCCCAGGTTCCCAACAGGCATGCAAAGGCTCACTGCCCACACCTCTGTGGTTTCCAGCAGTGCCCTGCTGAGCCTTGGCAAGCCAAGCATCCCTGTGGCTGGCCCCAGCGTGTGCCAGTGCACTGGTGGCAGTAGCCACCCCTCAGCAGTCCCCACCACTGGCCACATATTGGCAAAGATCTTCAGGCCCCGACATCCTGTTTATGCTGGCTCAAAGTCTGAGTCCTTTTGGCATAACACGACAAGCAAGTGTTGCAAATGCATTTTAAAAATGTAGCAGGCAAATTCCACAGATCTTTCAGTCTTGAAGTACATGATATCCTTGAAATAAAGTACTCTATATACTTCTAATTTTTTTTTTCAGTTAAGGCTTTTGCCCACCTTTCTTATCCTAAATACCGTATTCTACATCCTACTGTGAGCAGCTCTTCATTAGTGTGTTGGTCAGCATTTCATCACCAGGGTACACAGCAAGGAGGTACACACCACACAAGCTGTGCAGTGCAGGAGGCAGCCCTTGGGTGCAGTGGTCTGTACCGGTGTCCTAGGTTACAGTGTAAGATGTGCCCCAAAGTATGTATTCTATCACCGTCTTCATGAGCTCTTGAGACCAGGTGGGGCGGTGCTCCCTGCCTCCTCCCTCTGGACTATCTCCTNTTTCCAACTGCTACTGGAATAGACATGAATGATAAAAGAAGGAAAAATCATGACCCAGCTCCTGCAGAGAAAAAAAAGGAATAAAAAGGTATTATGACATCCTTATTCTAAATGCACCTGGAAACAAACGGGGCTACATGTAGAGCACCTGCAATATTGTCCTCTTGTCAAGCCAGCTGTACTGGGGCCCAAGGGCTTCCTTTGCTTCCAGAGGAACATTGATTAATTTATTTCCTGAACCTTAGCTCTTTCTCTCTCTCCTGCTTGCTTTTTTTTTTTTTTCC
>VYZQ01006398.1:30203-50531 GCA_013400655.1 Mystacornis crossleyi | reverse complement strand
CTTAATTTGTGTATTGAGTCTAAGACTCTCTTCCCTCCTCCGCTTTCTTTTTTTTTTTTTTCCCTTTTTTTTTTTTTAACTTTTTTTTTTCTTTTTTGGCATTACGTTTTTAATAAAATGCTGCCTGTGGCAGTTTTTCCCTCTGGCCAGAAAGAAGATGGAGTGAATACTGTTCCAGACTGTCTGCCTGTTCCTGAATGCAGTTTGGCTGCCTTCATGCTGCTTATTACTTGGCAAACATTCCTGTAAGTCGGTGCACACCATTTGCGTGTTGAGGAGGCTCTTGCTGGGGGGGTGGGGGGATGGAAAAAATTCAAGCCTCAGCCTGGGTCAGTATAAATGATGCACCTCATGGCAAGATTTTGGTGCTTGGTTATTTTTCCTGTCAGGCACCTGTGTCTTACTGGGTTACATTTCCCAGCATGACCCACAAGACTCAAGTTTGCCTGAGCCCCTGGTGCCCCAGCCTGGTTGTCTGGACCCCATTTCCTCTCCATGCCTTGACCTACTGACAGCTTTCACCTATTTTTGACCTTGGAAGCTGAATGGTTTTGCTCATGGGCAGAAAGCTGGAGACAGTCAGCAGTTTGTTGAAATGCAGCCAAATTGTGAGGCTCCTGAGAGGACCAAGCCCAGGAAATAAATTTAAAATTCTTGACTAATGAATGCTTTGAGAACCATCTAATCACTTCATGAAGGGGCAAAGGCAAAAGGCAGCTCATAAATTATCTATTGTGAATTATTTTCTCAGCTATAATGGTGATAAAACAATCTCTTCAGACAGTTTCATTTAGGTAGCTAAACTCTTAAAAAGATTAGACAGTCACTGGATCAAGTTTGGCCTCATTAAACCCTCACTGCTGAGATGTCTCTCTCGTCAACATGTTGCCATGTGAAATCAGGGAGAGCAAAGATCCCTGGCATTTCTTCCCAGGCTGACCCTCTCCTGTGTCACAGGAGGGAGCACTCACAGCTGAAAACACTTCTCTTTCTCCTCTGCTGCAGCAAGGGTTTTCTGTGGAAGAAACAAAAAGCAATTCACCTTTCTCTCTTTGTTCACTCATCCATGGCTTCAAGCCCAGGCTGCCAGCAGCCCCTCCCAGCCACTCCTCTTCCTCAGCACCTTCAGATGCCCAACAGGGGCTGCACGGTGACCTCCCTTCTGCCTCCAGTTTTGAATCAGAGTGATGGTCTTTCTCTCATGAAAACTTCCCTCTGTGTTTGTGTCTCAGAACAAGACCTGCCCCAGCTGTTGGGCTTTGAGAGCTGAGATCAGCCTTGCACAACCTCCCAAAGGGCACCTTACCGCTATTTCTGATCAGGCTGGAGCTGTGCCCTTCCTCCTGCACCCCTCTACCCCCAGCCTCACCTTTACCCCAGCAGGAACTGCCCTGACCACCGGGGTCTGTCCTCCAGAAAAAGCACCTGAGCAAGCACACCCATTGAATACGCCTGTTTGACACACGGCCCCTTGGCTCATTTAGTGCAGGAGCGATGCAGAGGAAGCAAAGCCCAAGAGAACCACACATCAGATGTGTTTCTGTGGGCTTGCATGGACATGGTGATCAGGTTTCTGGCCAGGTTTGCTGTCTTTCTGTTCCCATGAGTGGTTGCATGAGGCTCCTCGGATCACAGTTGTCTCCTTATCTTTCTGAAGGAGAGGACAACCACATAATCTGCTCCTGACACCCCCAGGGTAAAGCTTCCATCAGTTTGTAATCCACATGAGCAACTTGCATTAAGCCCCCCAACCTCACCCTCAACTCTAACCGTCCTCCTCATGATTCCCAGGCACTGAGCCAGGAATGAAAACAGCCCAACAACATTTCCAGTCTTGCCAAAGCAGGGGTTTCTGTGTTGAACAGCTCAGCCGCCTGCCAGTGTCACATAAGGGTCTCTGAAATATCCCAGTTTTTACAGAGCACTTCAGCCACCAGCTGGCAGTGTGGGGGGTATAGGGAAGTGCTTTATTTTGGGTTAGCTAAACCAACTTGAGATGCAGGACCTGTTAACAGAGCTGTATGCTGAGCTATAAAATTGGAGCTCCCCTCACCAACCTCAATAAAGCCCAAAGCCGCCACTTTCCGTGCTGCACAAAGAGCTCCAGAAATAGATTTCCTTCTGTTAAAAATATGACGGGGTCTTCATGATTCAACGTTTCAGGAGACCATTTAAGGTTAGAATTTTTTTTACAGAAGTTATTGACTGCATCTAATTCCTGATTTTGCTTGAAGATGGAAACTGTCTCTCTAGTTCTCAAACAGAAGCTAGCATAAACTTCTCCTCAGATAAACATCTGTCTGCCTGTGGCTGCAAATGTTCAGCTCTTAAGGCTGGGCTTTATCTGACTTCCTTACACATGTATGTGAATGCTGAGAGGATCTCTGCACTCACTTATCAAGGCTGTCTATGCTATGACTACCCAGTAAAATAAGGTTTTAAAGATATCCATATTAAATTGGGAATAGGTTGTTTGGCAACATATAAGAAATGCTTCCCCAGACCCAGAAGTGCTGAGGGTTGTTGCTTCAGAGACTGAGATGGAAATACAAGGCCTACTCTGGGGTCTTTCAGTGCATTCTTACAGTAACTTTTTGAGAATCATTTGAAGTAAAATGCTATTTTTTGAAAGAGCAAAGCTTTTTATACACCTAGAATGAGAAAAGCAGTGTTTCATCTTTGATCCAGCAAAACTAAAATAAAGACTGTCAGGGAAAGGATCCAGTGAAAGAAAACACAAAGCCCATCTGCTCAAATCAGCTATGTGGTGCTGCCACCAAGGAGAATTACAATTTGCAGCACATGGGTTAGCAGACAGCATACTCAGGAGCAGCCCATCAGTAAGACAGGCACTAAGCAAGTTGAAGATAATAACTGCTGATATTGAATCCAGACGTTTCTGGAAAGATGAGGTTTCCTCTTTCGTCAAATTAAAGTCACGCTACCGATTCTCTTCAACAAAAACACTTGCTTTCCATAAGCCATCTGGTGCTCCTGGTGGCAGAAGAAAATAGGCCATACCTTTAATTAGCTAAAAGGTTTAGACAGGACATAAATCTCATACCAAGACTTTTAATTTTCCAGTTGTTAAGTCCTGTACACGTCTATGCAGACTCACTCATGTACTTTGGCTACCACCCCTTTTACTCATCTAAGCCCCATATGAGAAGCAGGAACAGTGTTTCTGTGACATGACATCACTGACACTTCAGCCCCAACACTGAGAAAGAGTCTGCAGAAGCAACTTGCAGGGGATTGGATATCAGGAAAAAATTTTTCACCCTGAGGGTGGTTGGGCACTGGAACAGGCTCCCCAGGGAAGTGGTCACAGCACCAGCCTGACAGAGCTCAAGAAGTGTTTGGACAATGCTCTCAGGCACATGGTGTCACTCCTGGGGCTGTTCTGTGCAGGGCCAGGAGCTGGACTCAGTGATCCTGATGGGTCCCTTCCAACTCAGCTTATTCTGAGATTCTATGATTCTAAGTATTTCTTGTAATGCTAAAATGGCATAGTGGAATGCTCTTGTGTTTTGAGCATAAGGACATTTCCCATTAAGCAGCAGGTTGTTTACCTTGTGGAAAGGACATGCAAGCCTTATTAAATAAGGGAGGGGAACCATAATTTCATTTAAATGTAAGAATGTTAACATTAATTTTCTTGCCTTGAAATAATTTCTGTAATAGTTGCTTTAAGAACCTAACCTTAGAAAAGCCAGAGGAAATGGAAGAAAGAATTTAAATTAACTTGTTTCAACATTTCTCAATTGTTTAGGTTAATCGCAGTAAACCAAACAGGATCCAGCCATACTTAAACGCAGTCTTTGCCCAAGTATAAACTGTTTATTCTATCCATGACACACAACCAGACAAAATTAATTCCTGATCTGAGGAAGAGTCTAATTTGCTTTTATTAGCTCTAGTGGAAAACATTTTGGCAGAATAAGGTTTGCTTTTCAGTGTGAAAGAGTCTTAAAATCTCCTGAGAGAAGGCGGGCAATGCAGCAGTCTCACCATCCTCACCACATCAGCAGCTTGGCCCAAATGTGGCTCCTATGGCCAGGTGTGGGCAGGGCTGTGCAGGGACCTGGGGGCAGCCTGAGCATGGGCAGCAAACACTCCCAACAGCTGAAGCCTGGAGAGGAGCAGCCTACTCCATGTGCTTTCACGGCTTGCTTTGGGACCATCCCTTCATTTCACCAACACTGCTCAGGTCAGTAGGTTTGCCTTCAGCAATTTGACTTCTCATGTCTATGGATTTCAGGTTTTTGGTATGGACACTGTTCTTTGCCCACCAACACATGGAGAGTGCTCACAGAATAGCTTAAAGACTGGTTGTTGTATCCTTTAGGTGCCTTCACATCAGTGCTAATAATACAAATATTTAGTTCAAAAATACAAGCAAGGAATGCGATGGATTTTTACAAAACATTTTTTGCCTTTCAATTTTCCAATGAGCATTTTGACAATCCTTGCTGAGGCCTGATTGCCATGTGGGATGGCTGGGCTGGAGCTTTCTATTTTTGCACTACTTGTCCTGATGTGCAAAATCAATCGTATTAGCTTCTAGAGGAGATGGAAATTTATTTCATGGACAAATGCATGAAATAATCTTTGGATACAGGGTCAGAAAGGTCAAATGCTGATGTTCATATTTTTCATCTCCTTTTCTGTATGCACAGCCAACACATTAGCAATAGGAATGTATGAATGCTGTGGAGTGAATGCCTCCTCTTTACCATCATAGCAACACCCTTCATTGCTTGAGCCGCATATCTTGTCAATCATAGAATCATTAACTTGAAGATATGTGCTGGTTTTGGCTGAGGTAATTTTCTTCACACTGGCTTGTATGGGGATGTGTTTTGGATTTGTGCTGAACACACGGTTGATAATATGGAGATGTGTTTGTTATTGCTGAGCAGGGCTTGCGCAGAGCCAAGGCCTTTTCTGCCTTCCATACTGCCGCACCGGCAAAGGAATTGGGATTCGTGGGAGGCTGGGAGGAGACACAGCTGGGACAGGTGACCCAGACTGACCAAAGGCATATTCCAGACTTTATGTCATCATGCTCAGTATATAAAGTAGCGGAAACGTTTGGAGTGATGGTGTTTGTCTTCCTAAGTCACCACTGCACGTGATGGGGCCCTGCTCTCCTGGGGATGGCTGAACAGCTGCCTGCCCATGGGAAGCGGTGAATCAATTCCCTGTTTTGCTTTGCTTGTGTGCACAGCTTTTGCTTTCCCTATTAAACTGTCCTGTGGTGGGTTGATTCTGGCTGGATGCCAGGCACCCACCAAAGGTGCTCTATCACTCCCCTTGTTAGCTGGACAGGGGAGAGAAAATACAGAGAAAGGTTCATGAGTTAAGGACCAGGAGAGATCATTCATCAATTATCATCACAGGTAAAAGAGACGTGATTTGGGAAAATTACTTAATTTATTACTATTAAAAGTCAGAGCAGCATAGTGACAAGTAAACCAAATCTTAAAGATCCCTTCTGCCTACTCCTCCCTCCTTCACAGGCTCCCTCCTCCCCCCACAGTGGCGCAGGGAGACAGGGAGTGGGGGTTACAGTCAGTTCATCACAGGTTGCTCCTGCCACTGCTCCAGGGACACTCTCCAGGGAGAGGTGTCCTTCCCGTGTGGGGTCCGTCTCACAGGAGACAGTTCTCCATGAACTTCTCCAGCCTGAGTCCTTTCCATAGGCTGCAGTTCTTCACAAACTGCTCCAGCGTGGGTCCCTTCCATGGGGTGCAGAATTGCATTTTTAAATTATAGCTTTAATTGTCTTCCAGAAGTAATTAAAATGAAATCATAGGTATTGTGAGCTGCATGTTGTGCTTTCATGAAGACAGTAATTATGGGGGAAGAGCTCTTAATTGGCAAGGGGAAGTAGCCTTTTTTTTTGGAATGCCATATCTCCTACATGATTGTCTCATCAGGTTCAACACTGGGTCTAGAGCAACATCTTTGTCCTCTAGTTCTAAATAAATCTAGTGAATTAAATGGTGAGGGTATGCTTTATGAAGAAAAACATTTAAAAAAATCAAAAAAGGCACATAAAATAAAACCCATCAGAAAGAACTGAAAAACACAAAAGTATCTGGAAAGATCAAAATGTTTTTTACTTGTTTGGCTATATTACTCTTCTCTCTAGCTAAAATCAGACAATAAAAGATTAATTTTCGAAATAGCACAGGATAACAAGAGGGTGAAAAATGTTTAGTGTATTGTATTGTTTCAGCCTGACTGGTCTGGGTGAAATTCATCCTCACAATCTCAGATCTAGCCTTGCTTCTCTTTGACTACTCTGACTTTCCTGCATAAAATGAGAGTACATGTCTGGCTCCAAATCCAAATGCACGTCCCAGCCACATCGTGACTGTACCAAGGCAAGACTCCAGTGCTCCCTCACCTTCCCCTTCCCAGGCCCTTGCTTTCCCACAGAGTCAGCAGACACAGCCTTGCTAGGCCTTCCTGCACCTGCCAGCTGCAGCTCCATCCACAGCCAACCTGAGGTTCAACCACTTCAGGACCAAACTCTCCTAGCTGCAACATGCCCCCGAGAAGATTTCTGCAGCTGCACAGCTTGCTCCCGTGTTGTCCAAGGGGCAGAGCTGGCACTTGTCATTTGAAAGGGTGCAAGAGGAGCTGAGGAACCCATTCAGTCCCTTGTATCTCAGGTAATTACAAGGGGTGGGAAGAATCAAACTATTTGAAGACAACTGGAAATCAGTGAGAGAAGAGTAGGAGTCAACACGGATTCATCGTGATTTTTTATTCCTACAGAGTAGTAGCTCTTGCTAAACAAAGATACAGTAAACATCATATGTCTTAAGCTTAGAAAGGCTTTTGACATCATCTCAAGAGATATTTTAGTCAACAAACTCGGGAAACGCTCTTTAAATACAAGCACAGGGTAGACACTGGCTTGAAAGACATAATAGTTACTATGTAGATCCCTACATTTAAATATGGTTCCACAGTGACTCTAGTTCCTATCCAGTGTTTTAAGTAATAGCCTCGGTGATGGACAAAAATATTTGCTTATTAAATCTTCAAAGTGCATCATGCTGCGAGAGGCTGCAGGAAGTGTGCTGCAGGACAGATGGACTGACAATTCAAATTGTTCTTGGCAGATTGAATAAATATTTTGAAAAAACATGATTCTCTTTAGTGGAAACACTTATTAAGGACTAATTAAATGTACAGATATCTAGTGGGGGAAAGCCATTTAGAGCAGCTGGGCAAAGAAGCTCTAGTGCTCAGGGTGGATCACAAACCTGGCAAGAATCAATCATGTCTTGTTGTTACAAAAGAAGGTGAACATCACACTCTAATGGATAAACAGCAGTGGTAGCTGAGAGATGTACAGAGTGACCCTGACACTCTTTTAAAACCTGGTAAGATTCCAGAGGACTGCTCTGGCTTGTTTGGGAACGAAAAATCAAAAAATTGTAAAATATGGCCTCTGAGGAAACATGGGAGTAATGACTGTAATGAAGGACTAGAAGACAATTAAGTGGTAATAAGATTATAATCTTTGAAGATGTAGAAAACACAAAGGGGAAAAATACATGTTGACCCTATTCATGGTGGAGATCAAGGATATAAGGGAAAATCTGTATCATCCATTACAAAAACCTCATGGGAAAGCTGAAGATTTTCCAGAGTTTTTGGTCATGAATTATAGACTTGGCAAAGGTTAGACATTAGTTCTCTGATATTACTGATCCTATTTCAGGATGGAGGTCAAAGCTTCTCAGTGACATCTTGAGATTTTTTTCCTGCCACAGAAGCTGCTGTGTTCACTCAGTACCTCCAAATATCTGAGTACAGAGTGGCCAAGAAGCTGGAAATTTTGTTCTGTAGGAAACTGCAGAATGTGCTGGAACGTAGGGGTAGGACATCTTCTTTTGCAGCTCCCTATAGAACATTGATATTTCTCATGGAAAAGATATAAAAAAAACCCTGACATTTGGATTGCTTCAGTATAAAGGTCCTGCTCTACTCTGCACTGGGGCAGCCTCACCTCAAGTCCTGGGTGCAGTTTGGGGCACCACAACGTAAAGGAAACATTAAGCTACTAGATAGTGTCCAGAGGAGGGCCACAGGGATGGTGAAGGGTCTGTAGGGGAAGCCTGGTGAGCAGTGGCTGAGGTCACTTGGTCAGTTCAGCCTGGAGAACGGGAGACTGAGGGGAGACCTCATTGTGTTCTTCAGCATCCTCAGGAGGGGAAGAGGAGGGGCAGCTACAGATCTCTTCACTCTCGTGACCAGTGACAGGACCAGAGGAAATGGCCTGAAGCTGAGCCAGGAGAGGTTTCAGTTGGATGTCAGGAAAAAGTTTTTCACCCAGAGGGTTGTGAGCCACTGGAACAGGCTCTCACAGCACCAAGACTGACAGACCTCAAGAAGCTTCTGGACAATGCTCTCAGGCACAGGGTGTGATGTTTGGGGTATCCTGTGAAGGGCCAGGAGTTGGACTTGATGATCCTGATGAATCCCTTATAACTCAGCATATTCTATGATTCTGTGATAAAATCAAGCCTGGAAGCTGAGCATTCTGAAGCCATACAATGTAAAAGAGGCTTGTATGGCTCCTGAACTCCATATTTTACTTTGGTAAAAAGCAAGGGTAAGGAATTACTGCTCAGCTGAGTGAACAGTGTCATCATGGGTTACCCAGCATGGAAACAGATTCCAGTCACTATTTAGGTGGTGTAAAAACAAATAATCACAGGTCTGCATATATTTCCCTGAAGTCCATTGAAATCTAATGTTTTCACAGGAGACTGCCTAAATCAAAGTAATATTTTCTGAAAAATCATTTTTGCCCGAAAAATGCCAAGAACTTTCAGTTCCAGTTCCCTCCTCTTCCACATGAGAGCAGTCCAGAAGTACTCTTTGGAAGAGACATCCTGAGTGTGGCACAAGCTGGTTACCAGAGGACACACCAGTAGATGGAGCACACGACTCTGCAGAGCTGTGCTTTGGCTCTGTAGCACCAGTTAATATTTTCACTGTTCACTGCTCACAGCTTGAGGTACAACAGAGCTGGACCAGCCACTGAGCCTGCTGCCCAGCTAGAGTTTCCTTGCTGCTGTGCTCCAGATGAGAGGCTAGATGATGACCACTGAATCTTTTGGCTGGGTGACTTTATTTACATGTCATTTAGGCTTAGCTCATACACTGCTTTTTATGCCATCATTATACTTATCTTCACAATTTTCTGTTTTGCAAATGTTTAGTTTGTCCTACCTTAAACAAATAATTCTTGCTGCTTTTTGCAAGTCCCAAGGATTTTGCACTTTGACTGCCTCTCCTGCCATATGCTCTTAAAAATCACCTAGTTTTCCATGCACATCAAACTCTAAAATTTCCAATGTAACTTCATCATCAAATTTCATTAATATATGTTTGATCTTTCTGGAAGGGCTAGTGATGACAGTATGAAGTTAGATTAGCTCAGAATCAATACGGAAGTATCATCCTGTCCCCCTTACTCATTTTCATTTTCACTAGTTGTCCTATCCACTTTACATTTTCAGTCCTGCTTCCAATCTTATGTAGGTTTTCCCAAATGATACAACAGCAAATAGTTTAAGACTCCAGTCTAGAAAATCAAGTTTTTATTCCCATAAAGCTCTCTGGCTAGTCTAGTAGCATTTCCCTCTGCTAAGCCTGTATCAGCGGATGTCCCATTTTTCACTCACTGCTGTCTCCTGTTAATGACTCCTTCCACAATTTTTCTAAAGCTATGGTTCAAGTTTCCACAAAAATAGAAGTTTTAAGTTCCTTGTGTATCATTCATCTGTAAAAGAGGACAAGTAACGTTTCTCTCTCCCACTCTTTGTCTTAGTTTCCCAAGGCCAAACTGGTCTCCCATGTGAAATCTTGATTTTGGTGTTACCATAGTTCCGGCAGAAGCAGTGACTGCTCATTATCTGACCACCTGGACAAATCCATTACTGGAAAAAGGAAGGCAAAACATCACATCAAGATAACCTGAGCACTATGTTTGCTTCAATTTTCAATCTTAGCCATTATGCTACTCTAACATTCTTCCTATAGCTCCAAATACTGAAAATATCCCTCTGAAAAAAAATTTCACAGGCATGAGAGAGCATAGAGAAACAGAGAAAGAATAAAAATCCATATCACCTGGCATGAAAAGAAAGGATGAATAAAGCTGCCAGTGTCAGTGCCCGACAGATTTAAGGAGTCACTTCCCAGAATGACAAGCTGGGTGAGAGTTTCTTGGAAGAAATGTGTTGTGCACAGTCTTAAAGAAAAATGTTACTTCCATGGGTCTGTGCTATTTCATGGCAAGTGCTTTCATCATACTTTCCATTTTTAAATAGCTTTGTACAAGTTACAAGAAAGAAATTACTTCATCAAAACAGAACATCTGTGTTTGATGGAATATTAAGAGATCATATCTTTCAACTTCTATTTTTGGCCTTCACCCTTGATAAAATAAAGATTTTACTAGTTTTCTGTAACGAATTTTAAAAATGTGATCAATTGTTATTTAGTTGTACATGACCTGCCAAGGTTGAAAGTGGTCCTCTCTGTTGGGCTTTTTAAAGATTTCCCCTTCAATGTCACTTTTCTTACTGACACCACTTTAAAACAAAACTTTACCCTGATACATACAAAAATTGTTAATGTTCTACAAAGCGTCCAGCCTTCTGGAGGGACTTCTCTAGGACAGTGAATGGGCCATGGCATGGTGGGGCAGATTGCTGCAGTGCCAGGGCATGTGCAAGTTGTTCGATGCCTCCGTGACTGGAACAGCTTCTCTGCTCCACTCCTGCAGCACAGCCACACAGCAATTCATGTACAACAGACTTAGCAGAGGTTAATTGCTCACACAACCGTTGTTCCTTCTGTGGGTTTGCCTTGAAACCTTTGACATTCTTTTTTTTTGTTACTCTTGCAGAGCAAATTTCCTTGTTTGATTTTGTTTCTCAAAGTAATTTTTTGGTTGATCATTGTGCAGCTACAGAATTAGAGTAATATAATCTAATTGTACATCTGAAGCAAAAACATGTAATTGTGGGAGACTAAATTCAATTTAAAGAAAGAAAACCCCTCCACCAGGGTTTCTTGTGGTGTACATAGTGCATTTGCCAGGCAATGCGGCTTTGATTGCACCTAACCTGCAATTAGCGTGAGCAATTAAGACAAAATTAACGTGTGCAATTGCATTATTTCAGGATTTCACAGCAGCAATATTTAGCAGTTACTGCACTAGATACAGTGCTCATGAGCTCAAATAATTATCAGCATTTATCAGTTATGCCACAGAAAGGAGGACAGGAATGAGTGGGCCTTACCTGCAGCATCTGATTTCCAGCAACTGATTTTCCACACGTCACTCAGCCACTGAAAAACCATGGATGTAGCCAACAGGGAAGAGAGGCTGGGCAGATTTGGCACTGTTGAAAATATGGGACTCAAATGTCACTTTTAGTTTACTTTTGCCTTGTCACAGAGCTCACGTGTGACCTAATAGAAGACAGCATACTCAACATATAGTAATTCTGAATAATTCTCCTCTGCCTTCAACATTTCATATCAGTTTTGTAAACCCTATAACGATATCCAGAGATTTAAAAATAAAATTATTTGAGCATGAACTCGTGCTGTGGTCTGTGTGCATGAGGAAGCCTGAGGAACATAACAGGTTTTTACATACTCTTACCTAGCATTATGGGAATGCACCTCTACCAGTTCTACCAGGCTTTTCTTAAAGGACATTTCTTGTCCTTTAAGGACAGGTAAAATGATATTGGAAAAGCATCCTAATGCGTCATTGAAGGGTACAAATGAAAATACATTTCAATTCAGTCTCACAAAAATAAAGATAAATCTGAATCTCTAGGCATGAACCTCAAGCAGATAAACTGAGGTACAGAGTGCTAGACTGGGGTTGAAATGAGAGATCCCAGTGATAAGATTCAGGGTCCAATCCAGCAAGGGTTTTCAGTTAAACCAGTGGGAGTTAGAAGCATTAAAATCATATGTAACCAGACTCTGATGATTAGTGTTCATTTATCATGGAAAATCATAATAGAAGTCCTGAGACAGGGACTGCTAGCTCTAGGCACAATGATTTATGTGAGTGATTTTGCACATGGACCCATCTTGAAATGCCCAAAGTTCTCACAAGACACAGCCACGCAACTAAGAGAAAAATTTGCCTCCGTATCCCTTCTGTCTAAATATATCTTTCCTTTTCTATTGAAAAATTCATTAGAGGTAGACACAAGAAATTACAGGCAACAAATGGATCGGCTTCTACACTGATTTATGAATGTACCTCACTATTTCCAGAACTTCCATCCTGAGAGATGGAGCTTGCCAGTAACTAGGAGAGGGAGTTCATAGGCCAATCCCAACTAGCTAGAATNAAAAAAAAAAAACACGCCTTTCTGCACAGACAATTTAGCTCCTGCATTTGAAAGCACAAGTAAGATAAATCGTGACATGTTTTCACCCAAAATGTTTATTAATGTTTATTAAAAGTGATATGGGCACAGCACACAGATAAACCACATCCTAAAGCAGGGTTAAACTAGATTTCACATTTTAAAGCTGAATTGCTATCTATCTGGAGTGCTTAGAGGTACCTTCTATATTTGTATATGCAGTTTTAGATTGACAAATGAAAAGCACAGCCTGTATTTATGAGGGTGTCATTTACTTCACTTTTTATTAAAATCACCAGCTACAAAATAGACATTTTGTACATACTACCCATACATAAGCAACTATGAGAAAATTACATTAGTCCTAAAATGAAGCCATCGTATTGTGCACCTGGGACGTGATAAGGGGTCAGAAACAATGGAAAATATATGGAGATTGGATAAGAAATTCACATCACACTGAAAGGTTAACCTATAGCTTTGAAGAAATCAGTGCACAAGTTGATCAGAGAGTCATTTTCTGCAAATATGAAAAAAGTTCCAGTTTGCTCTCATTTAAAATACTATAGCCACCATTGCTACAGAAAGGAACCGTGTTACTTCGGTCTGACATGTGCCCTAAGTGTCACAGTGTCTCAAAACAGAGAAACACACTAAGAACGTGAAGAGAAACAATACAGTAGCACTTCTTTGATGGTGGTGGTGTCATAAAACACCATGGACCAAATTCTTAGCTGATGAAAGGTGTCATAACTTCTCCACGAATCAAAGATCAAGTACTCACCAATAACCTGGACCATAAACAAAACATCCCGACACTGTATTCTGTCCTTCCCTTCAAGGTCAGAAAAAGAGAAGGGGTAACAGTCCTGTCTAACTCAAGAAGCAACAGTAAAGTCATGCCCTCCATGCAGCATTCCTTGCGCACTCTGCACTCCGCCCGGAGTGACCAGGAGGAAGAATAAGCCTTATGGGCCCTGAACTTAGTTACAGGCTTTCCAAGATCAGGAGTGCTGGTATAAGCAGAAGCACAAGGAAATAAATGGTGGAGTGATTTGTGGGTATTAAAGGGCAAAATCTAGGGGCCACATTGTGATACTCATTTTCATATTACTATCAACACGGGTTTCGCTTGAAGTCCGGTGGATCACTATGACAGCACAAGTATATCCACTTCCAGGACACTGGTAAAGGCACCTGCCAAGGGCTGCAGGGTGACCCTTTCTCTTAACTACTGCTCTGACAGTGTGACCTCCTTGGTTATCATGACCTTGTTAAACTTTCCACACCGTCATCCTGGAGATTGGAAGTAGGAATTTCATGCAATGTTGGATCCTAGTACAGTGTAGAAAATTAAAACAAGGAAGCATTGTGTTTAAAAACAGCTTTCAGGAGGACAGAAAACATCATAGCAGAAAGGTTCATACTGATCAGTGCTACCTCAAATACAGAATAAGGAACAAACAGCAAAACATTAAAGCTGAGTAGATGTTGATTGCAAGGTAAAAGACATGGCTATTTCCATTAGTTTGCTGCAACAACTTCATCACAAGAAATAATTTTCTATCTTTGAAAAATGGATCATTTTTATAGAATAAAAAACAGATGAAAAATATAGTCTAATTCTCAACACAAAGTGCGAAACTTAATTTTGTAATTTAAGATTGACAAAAATGTTCAAACTGTTCATATCCTAAAATCAAAGAAAGACCTTTTCTGATCACCACTATGTAATTTCAGAGTAAAATTGCAAATTATACACTGGTAACATAAGATTGTGTCATCTCAAAAATGTAGGAAAATACAAACAAACAATGACAAATAAGCAATTTTTCTATATTATTAATATAAAGTCACCATGCATAAAAAATATGTATCTTCTAGGTAAATATATCTTTTTTTCTCTGTTAAAATTTTAAAGTGCATCTAAAAGCTTCTAAATAAATTTTTACGCTTTATAAATAGATGAAGGTGAACAGCAGTTCAGAAATGATAGGTAACTCCTGTTAACAAAGAGGTAAGTAGCTCTAAATGTTATTCCAGTATTTTCAGCTCTCCTAAAGTGGTGGTGATATTTTGGGTGGGCAACACTGGCAAACACTGACTGGACCCGATCACTGTGTTTCATAGAATCACAATATTCTGTGGGTTGGAAGGGACCTTAAAAGGCCATCTGGTTCAACCTGCTCGCAGCAGGGTCGATACTCAGGGTTACTTTGGTTACTGAGTAACCAAAGCCCTTGGTTACTCAGGGCTTTGTGCAGGCGGTTCCTGCAAACCTCCCGGTGTGGTGACTGCACTGAGCCTCGTTCTACTGTCTGCCTGTGCTCACAGTGGAAAACCTGGGCAAACCACCTAGCTGGTGGCCTTAAGGAACTCATTTCACATAAGTTCACAATTTCCAGTCTTACCACGTTAATTACCAAACTAAAATATTGACAGAGCACATAAGAGAATTAACTAGCATCTTAAGGCTCACTGACAAATCCACTCCTAACAGCAACTTCAGAGGAATTTTGCCTGCATGCATAAGTGACCGGTTTGAGCTACACTGTGCACAGGCACCCAGTAAATAGCTGCCTTTCCTGGGACACAGACACCATTTTCAGAAGTGCTCCCTTCTTGAGGAAACACTTCCCAGAATGGCAGCAATGGTGCTGGAAGCACCAGCCTGACCCCAGCCCCTGTCAGCAAATATTTTCTTGTGAAGGGGTGTTCTACCTGCAAAGTTCTCAACATCAACCTGTAAAATGACAGTTTCCAAACTATATGTCAAGCTTTTTACTACCTTTCACAAAATAGCACCAGAATGCTGCTGCCACTCTCTCTCCATAAATATCACCCATGAGCAGCACCTGATGCTGGGAAGCTACAGCTACAAGTCCTTAGCAAGAAGTTCGATTTCATCCAGCAGGAAGTCCATGTCCTCTCGGCTGACTTGCGGGCTGATAACCACTTGGCGGAAGAAGTTGACTTTGCCCCGGTGAGGCTGGTACCCAAGCATCATGCTGCCCTTCTTCATCATCCTCTCCTTAATTACAGGAGCAACCTGAAAGTAGACACCAAAAAAAGGTTAATGTCACACTCAGATATACAGCATGTTTGGGCAGGAAGTGTATTTTGTGACTTAAAAAGTTTTTCTGAACTGAGTTTTTTGCACCCCTTACCTGTCTTCCCCACTGCCTGCCCCAAGGAGTCCCAAGCTCAGACCTGCAGGTTTAAAGCACTGAGACCCTTGGGTTCTGTAGCTCCTGAAAGAATTGAAGGAAGGTCTAAACCCTGGTGCTTGAGAAATTCATCTGTGACATGGGAAAGGCTGGGTTGAGGTCCCTAGTCTTCCTGATTTAGATCAAAGGTTTGAACTCAGGAAGAACATCAGCTGCAGCTGGTTAAAGGCCGGGTTTGTCTCCTTGTGCTAACTAGGATAAGCATGACTTCTTGCCCTTGATGACCCTTCTCCACCACATCTGCAAAGCAGCTGTCCCTAGAGGACATTCGGCATTGAACCCCTGGGAAACTCAAGTTGCCAAAAATAAGTCATTGTGATGCAATATTAAAGGACAAAGCCTGATCCTGGAGCTTAAGATTTCATCTCTTAGATTTAAGGCATGAGTAAACCAGTCTTGTGTTGCATGGTATGAAATCTCATAGCTGTCTTACTGCAGAAAAAGCCCATGAGTGAGATTGGCAGAGTCAGGTCCTTACAGCAGAGCGTTTGATCTCATCCCAGCAGGGCTGCTAACTTTGGCCAATTAATCCTGTGCATAGCTTAAAGCATGTGAGGAGCTCTGCATTGTCATGATTGAAATAGGTCGTAAGCTTAAATGCATTGCTGGACTATTCCTCGGGAGGCAGAATTAAGTATTTTGACAGGACTATTTTTAAAAGGTCTCACATTTTAATATATTAGTAATAACACCAAGGTATTTCAGAACAGTGTGTTCCTTTTCTTCTCTTTGCGATGGTTTGACTTTGAACCAAGAAAATAGGTGTGTGACCTAACCTTGGTTTCTGCAATAATTTATTTCAGCTCTAAAGCTTTGTGCCACATACTACTGCCTGATTTGCAAAAGAAAAATGATGACACCAACCTTACCTTAAAAGCTTTGCTTTTACGTGGCATATTTCAGTAGTCTTTTTTGCTTGGATAGAAACAGATAAGGTTCTCAACGCTAACACCCTAGCTTTACTGTGTTTCTTTAGTGGCCAAGTCCCCCTGACAACAGGTCACAGCAGCAGAGGAGCAGCTGCCGTTTCCCCAGAGCAATATCCCAACAGCATGGACGTGAACTACAAGTGGTTACTTCTAAATGTATAAATCTACTTTGCCTGTGGGAGCAGTGTGCAAATTAATAACAAATTTAATTGAATTTATTTCCTATAAAATCAAATCAAAACAAATTCTCTCCCGTTCAGACCAAACATTCCAAACTGCACCCACACCAGCTGTGTCCTGAAATAACCTTGACAGTATGACATCATGCCCCACAGGTGTTGTGCTGGGCACCATGCACATACCGAAAAGAAAAAATTCCTCCACCTCTGTACTTGACAGAGGCCCCAGGTGACTTCTGCTCATGAAATAAAGACACTACAAGTGCAAGGGGAGAAGCAAATTCTTCTTAATACACTTTCTCAGGCTCTCCTTTAAGATTCAAGTCCCTATGGCAACTTTTAGCCTTTATTGATGTTCCATCAGAGTTATTTCATCTTTTGTATCACACTATCGATTCTCTTCATCCCAACACCTGGTGCTCCATAATCCATCATCCCAAAATGTGCAGTAGCACAAATGGAGGCCATGAAAGCAAAAACATTTACAGCTTCAGTAATTTGAGGACTGTAAATATACTGCATCTCAGTAGGTCTTCTCTGGTAGATAGGAAAGGTAGAAAAACCTCATTTTCATGATCTCATTTATTATCTCATTCATCCTCCATGCTAATGAAGCTGTCCTCTTAATTTGAAGTGTGTTCATCTCTTTTTGAAGGCAAAACAAACACTTCCCACATAAAAAACCCAACACAAAATACAAAACTGGTTTATAAGCTTTTGACAGGATTTGTTTTGGAAAGACTTTCCATCAAGTATTTTGCATGTTCTTTTTGCTAAAGTAGTGCCGTCAGTGTAACAAAACTGTCAGGGATCCTAGCCACAGAAAACAGTAAGGAACAGAATCTGTGTTTAAATGCTTAAGTACATGTCTCACAAAAAAGCCATTAAATGATACCCGCATGCCAAGGCTTGGACTTGAGCAGCACAGGGTATGACTGCTAACAGAAGGGAAAGGCAGCTACCACTTTGCAGCAGAAAAATTAGATCTCTAAGAAACTAATTGCCTAGTGAGGAGTTCAATGAGTTTAATTCCCACCGAAGCCAGTGAGACCCGAGGATGCTCAAACATCAGAAAGAGCTGCACAGCCCCATTCAGGATAGGCTCCTCGGAAAGCAATTTAGTGAGAGTGAGATTGCTTCACCAGTCCAATTATTTTCCTATGGAACTTAGTTCAAATTGTAAATCTAACTCTTTGTGTGGCCCATCCGTGGAGCAGTCCCAGAATTTTAAGTGTAATATATCCTAAACCTGAAGCTCTTTTCTCTTCTTTGCTCCCTTCACCTCTTCCTTCCCACTGCTAGCCTCCCTGCCAATCCACCCTGGAGGTTATTGTTTCAAACGCTCACTACAGCAGCATAAAAGCTATCAGACAGGTCCTTCTCCCAACTAGCAATGCAGGGAGGCAGTGCCATCTGTGCAAGGCCGTTCCACAGCAGAGCTTCCCACACTGCACTGTGCAGCCGAAGCCCAGGGAACTTTTCCTAAGGATTGATGGGCTCATCACAGCCTGCCTGTTCAGAGCTACACAGCAGCTGTAACAGCTCGTACTTCCCTTACTACTAATAGCAGAGCTTTTTAAAATAGAACAAAAATTGCAGAGTAGTTTAGCTCCTTCTCTACCTACTTGAGTGACAGGGTAATCTCTTTTCCCACTCTCAGCCAGCACTTAGCCACACTACAAATAACAGAAAGTTTTAGCTCTAAACTTTAAGCTGTTTGTAACAAGAGTCCAGACCACAGCTGATCCTCATACATATTTACAAGGAAGATGCCAATTCTCCTTCCCAGCACATACACACACAGCAGTAGGATCAGAAGAGGAACATGTCTCCTTCTCTACATCTCAAATATCCTTGAGAAAAGTGATTCTGCACAGTCATACCACAGGGCAACACCAATACCTTTAAACCACTGCGTCCGACTAATTGATTCATCAATGACATTTAATCCAAATTTCTCCTACACTTTAAGAATTTCCATCAGGCTCAGGTTATAACAGCATAACACACTTCAGCAACCACCATTAGAGAATGACTCAAGAAAAAGATTGAGCACATTCTCAGCGGTAGAATCCCATACCTAGTGTCTCCAAGAGCTAGTTCCCAAGTTTGGACAATAAAAAAACTTTTCAGAGGACTTAATGAAACCCTGATTTGAGATAATTTCTTCTTCTTCCAAATAGCAAGGCCTCCAAAACTGTTCTCACCTTGGTCAAACTATGCAAGCCTTGTTCTTAGGCCAAGAACAGCCTTCTAGCACATGGGTTTCTTGTGCAAAGGGAAACCTCCAGAGCAGCTCTGTTAAACAGGTAATGCTCTCACTCCATTAGCCATGGCACAGTATTATGCCTTGGCATTCATTCACCATTAGCTGCCTATTCGTGAACAGTATGGACTCTTGTAGGAAGAACTGGTTTGTAAATTTTATTCTAATAACAAAACAAAAAAGAAAAGTCACAATAAGATAAACAAGTGCTTAAAATTCTCAAATCACATAATCTCATTGACTTCTGAAATACATACCCCACTATCACCAGTTGGTAGTTCAAGTCGTACACTTACTCCAAAATAGCAGATACCTTCTGCTGTTAAGGAATAGAACAGAGTAATCTGGCTCTTTTGTGTATATGAGGTAAACTCAGTGAGCCCCCAGTGATGCCTTAGGTGCTGCACTGGTGCTGCTGGCTATGGATAGCCAAATAAGTTGCCCTAAAGAGAAGTAGAATTTCCCAACAAATATGCTATCTTGCTCTTTTTTTGCTGAAATAAATAAATCAGCACCTACTGGTTTTAATTAGCCCCTTACTTTTCTGCGCTAACGTTGTCTCTGAAAATTGCAATTAACAGATATGCTGAAAGTGCAAGAAAGCTCAGGGTGGACAACTGCAAAATAGCTTGCGGATAATGGAAGACCATGTCAACCTTGATTATAAATTTATTTCTCTAATACCCTCTTTTAATCTGTAAGTGATCTCATTTTAGACTTAATTCAGTATTTTCAAACTGTCCCATACAAATATTGCCTGCCCCTGACACTGTACCTCTGTTACCTGGATGCCACCTGTACTGCCCTCATTCTCACAGACTCCAGCTGGATTTCCCCAGTCATACCTGATGTTACATATCACAACAGTTTTTCCAAACTGTAGGCTAGAGGCTTTAAAAGCAACATTCTGTTATTTTTTTTATTTAAACACTAAGGCAAAAGGAGTGAGTTGCAAAATTGCTAACAATGCTGGGTAAAAATACTCTGCTAAGCAATGAGTTTATGAAAATATAATGCTTCAGGGAGGAAAAAAATGTGAATTTGACAAATAGCCTAAGATATCATCAGCCAGAAAAATTAAGAAACCAAAAAAGACTAAACTTTTCCTAAAATTTGGAAACAAACTTATTTTCAGTATTTGTTTCAAAACACTGTTTTCAATTAAAACCTAAATTCAATTGGAAATTGGCCCATTTCTATTAAAGCCATTAGAAAAGGACTGAGGAAATTGAAACTATGCAAATTGCTTCATTTTAGCTTGCCTGAAAACAACTTTCTGGTCAACTAAGA
>VYZQ01006398.1:0-16243 GCA_013400655.1 Mystacornis crossleyi | reverse complement strand
GGGGAAGAAAAGACAACCCAGATGTTCAGTTTAAGCCTAATTTAAGCCATGCCATTGCTCCATGCACCATCAGATCTCATCCATCTTTCCATACACGGAGGTGGCTCCACAGCACTGCATCGTTTGCCATAGCTGTCACCCCTGGCACCTCCTCCCACACTGGAGCAGAATGAGGGTGGTTTCCACCAGCTTTTGACCTTGCCAGGGAAAGGATGTATGCATGTGAGTGGCTCTGAGCCCCAGTCACAAGACAGGCTTCTGCTTCCTTACAGATTTACACAGAGGACAAGAAGTAACTGTTCCATGCTATTAACATTTACTGTTCATGTGACACTCTCCTTCTGCTAGCTGTTTATTTGAACTATATTTATTTGGCCTGTAACAGCTATAGTACAGTCCAGCATGTTGTACAACATCATCTTACAGTCCTGTGTGTTGTGCCTTTCCCTTCTATCTAAACATTGCACCATTGATATTTTCTACCTACAGTCACTCTGCACAGTACTGTACTAGATTTCCCCCTGTCCCAGATCTCTCCAGGTCCATCTACCAGCCTCCATTCCTGAATATTATACCTTGGCTTTTTTAGTAAAATAATATTTTTAACTGATTCTCTTCAGTGGAATGTACTTTTTCCAGTTACAGAATCCAAAACACATCTTGCAATCTTTCCCTTTGACGCCAGTAGTAATCTCAAAGCACAGGTTTCATAATTTCAGGGTGGGCAGTACAGAAATAGTTTCTCCTTGGTTTGTTTTTAATCTTAAAAAAACTGTAATCATGTTTTCAGAGTAATGTCCCCCCCCGCTTTTTTCATTACCACCATGCATTAACCAATGGTAATCAAACTGTACATTCAGAGACTTAAGTTTCAGTCCATAGCAATTATTTCAAGAACTGGTATATTTGAATTCCTGTATTGTGGAAACAACCCTAACCCCAGCTTGAAGTTATGGAATATTTGATGAATGTTTCATTATTGGACAGACAGAAGCACTTCCTACGCGTTTATCAAGCAACTGATTTAAAAAATCACGGTTGCAACAGGATATATGAATTTAGCATCACCTCTACCTTAATCTTTAACATGAGTCTACTAAATAGATTAATCATTCATGGACAGCGAGAAAAGTTTAAAAGCTTGGCAGGAAAAACTGTCAGTCTTGTGCTTTCATTTTCCACTGTCAGCTGTGATTTTGGGAAGCAGAAGGAAGAATACAACTTGGGCTGCTTTTGGTCACCATCTAGTGCATGAAGTAAAGAACTGCACAGGTTTAAGGAGTGACTTACTGGTTTTAAGTTAAGCAGCAGTAGGATTAACAGTTCTTTTCATCATTTCTAGAAGACCTCAAATAGGCTTAGTGAACTTGAAAAAGCAGGAATTTCCAGACGCCCCTCGCTGCCTGATGAAAGTCACACGATTCATGAAAATACTGTTTTCTAGTAGTCTGTGACTATGATGGTCTAGGGATATAAAGCAAGCAAGACCTGCAAAGTGAAATAGTGTCTTTTTCAGTCCAAGTTACTTAGTGAGAAAGAGCAATATGGTTTCAAGCAAGGAATACTTTCATCAAGTCTCTTCCAGGAGTCTAAGTGCTACATTCATTTCACTGTTTTCTGATTTTTTGTCAAGATATTTGCAAAACTCTTCACTTGCAAAAATTAATTGTGTGTATTGTTATAACTGAAGCCCACATTCTGATTGTGCTTCAACATTTATCCATGCAAGGGGGACTTCAAGGCTGGTAAATCAGTTGGATAACTGGACAGATGAAGACCCTGAGTACCACTGGAGATAAAATCCCCTGGCAGCTTTAGGTTTTGACCATTGCAGATGACTCAGGACAACGTGGACTATGCTTTTCAACAGCACTGGCCAACCAAGGCCAATTCTTGTATAACAGACTCAATTTTCAGAAATCATACTGTGGCTCTGCTCACAGGAACTCAATATCTTCAGCCTCAGGAACTTACTTAAAAAGACCAAAACAAAACAGAAACTATGTCTTTACTAAAACAGGTTGATAGCTTCAGTATTAAATATTAATACTGAGAGTTTTCATCAAAGATCAGCAGGAGTTTCAGGAGACCCTTGTCTATAGCCTTTGCCTGTAGACAGCAGAACAGCCTTCTTTTTAAGGGGAAAAAATGCTTCTTTCCCTTTTTGTTATGAGGCCAGAGGAAGGAGGAGTCAAAGATGCTTCAACACCATGACCTACCAGTAGCCTATAGTCACTGTTATACAATATCTACCCATGCTAATAACCTCATACAGCAACAAGCCAGAAATAATGTTTGTAGGTATCCCTTCACATCTGAAATTCAGACCATCAGCTGAACTGTCAGGGAAAAAACAAACAGCACTCAACTACTGCTAAAAATGTATACTAACTCCTCAAATATTACTGTGTTCAGACTCCATATAGGATACTTAAATGCCTAGGAAGAACTGTGAAATACTTACAAGTTTCCTTTTTTATTAGACACTGATCTCTCAATGATAATTATTCAATATATCTTATTCAAGGTAACTTTTTTAGTCTAAACCATGCAAATCAATAAAAAAGGAAAAAGGGAAAAGGGAAGCTAGTGTTGCCAGGAAAGTGGGAGATAACTCATGCTTGCTATAGTTTATTCTTTAACAGCTCGTGTCTTCAAAACAGAGCTTGCAGTATTAACGAGGAAATTATGTTGATTTAAGAACTGAAAGAAATTTCTTGTCCCCCCTCAAACACGGGGTTTTTTTCCGTGACCGCACCAAAGAGACATTAACAGCCTGAGCACTAATTAGCAGTTCCAACACATTACTGTCGTTCTGGTGCCCCCCGATGGTCACCTGGCTCTACTACTACCTGCGGCTTAAAATCCTCTTGGAAAATCCGTGCTTCAGAGGTGACCCTCATGTGCACGTGCAGCTCTTCAGCCGGCTGGACCCGACCCCTGAGCCCTGGCACAGCTACAGGCACAGCAGAATTCCCATCCTTGGGATCCAGAGCGGGGCATCCAGGGCAGCTCCTCCAGCCGGGTTCTAACCACCATCCCTAACCACTTCCAGCAGAGCACTTTGGCAGCTTTGGCAGTGAGTCCTCCAGGTCAACACAACTGCCTCACAGCCAGTGTCGATTAACATAGCTAGTGTGGAACACAACCTGATTCACAAGCACAAATGCTACACAGAATAGTTTGGGTTGACCTTTCAGGGTCATCTAGTGCAATGACCCTGCAACGAGCAGGGACACCTTCAACTACAGCAGGTTGTCCAAAGCCCCATCCAGCCTGACCCTGAATCTTTCCAGGAATGGGAATCTGTAGAAATCTACATTCTATTAATCAAACTGAGGCATCATTCAAGCAGCCAAGACGTGTGAATACCCAGCACCAGCTGTGTCTTACCTTCCTTCCCCAGCAGTCAGCAAATGGCATTACCACACACTGACCCATCATGTCTACAGACTGTAATTCATACAACAATCAGTTTTACACACCCTGTCCCAACTCACCAGAGGGGTGGTGTGGACCCAGTATGATACATCTTCATTTCCAACCATATTGTGGCACATAGTAATCACCCACTCGTCTATAAATCAGCCCTTCCCCCTGTGAACTCATCACAACCTGACTATACTCACTGAAGCCTAAGAAAAAGGATGGTCACAATCACAAATACTGTTTTAAAAGACTTAATTTCCAAAAAACTTCAGGTAGAAAATATAGATGAAGGCTTAAAGCTCTTTAAGAAGAGATGAGATGGCCAAAAGCTGCAATCCTTCAATCAAGAAAGAAGACATCTTTATCTAAAAGGCCATCCTAGTTTATAGGCAAAGCGAAGATAGCAAAGCAATATTTAACAAGTTGAAAGAGGGAAGCAGATCAGATAGCAATCAATACAAATCTGACATGAAGAAAATTCATCAGAAGGAAAAGAAAACCTTGATTGACAGGACTAAGGAAAGAAGAAACAGTTTAGTATGTACATTAGGGATGACTAAAGCCCTCCACATGGTTAAATCATTAAAAAATGCAGGCAAGGCAGAAGAGTTCACTAAGCTTGCTTTTTCTGCTGGGATGGATTCCTGCCACAAACCTGATGAGCTTTCCAAGCCATCAGCAGCTACTGGGATGCTAAATATCTACTGAAGACAAAATTTTAGATCTATAGGCCTGGATGGCTTATACCTAAGATTAAAAACAGCTCACTGAAGCTGTGGATAATTTTTTAGGATACTGTGGAAATTTCAGAAAACAAGCACTAGTATTAGAAGTGGTAAGGAGATAGACCTAGCAAAATAAGGTTGCTTAAGTCAATATGAGTCTAAAGTTAAAAAAGAAAAACTCATGCTGGATTTAATTTATAATGAGTTAAAGGGTAAGAATACACAGAAATTCTAAAATTTATAGGAACGAATTCAAAATGCAGTCTTTTGTGTTCAGTTATATTTATATCTTTGCCAAGCACCATTTTTTTGGGTCAGCCCACCTTCATTATTTTGCTGACAGTCCAAGTTTTCTTGATGATTTATTTGCACTTAGAGCATTAATAGGAAAGCCTTACACAAGCCATTTAAATGAAAAATAGCAGGAACAATTCACACAGGAACAGCACAAAAAAATCAGGGCTACACAACAGCAATGCAGTAGGAGTAAGCAAGATTTGAATAACTAGCATATCTCCTCACGTAGGAAAAACAGGGCGTCAATCAAACATTGCTGCTAGTGAGGCTCCACAGAGACCAGGATTAACCTTGATGCTGATCCTCACTGTTGATTTTCTGAAAGTCAATAAATGACAGCTGATACCATTTGCAAGTGAGAGACTCACAAAGGGAAAAAAACGAGGAAGACAAGCCATTGCAAAGACCTGAGCTGCTCAAACTCAGTCAAAAGGTAAGTTGGGCATGCAGGGAAGAAACAGAGACAGCTCAAAATGGATGACAACACTAAAAACAGTGACTCTGAAAAGACTGTAGCAGTCAACAATAAAACAAAACTCATATGAGTTTCCAGGTCACACATCAGAAGCCAAAAATCCTTCCTGGCAAGTAACTGACTTTTCTGCAATTGTTTTCACTCTACACCCGAGCCAAAATCAGCTTCTAAAAGTTCTGTCAAGAGGTAGACTACAAAGTTTTGTAATTAGGTCATTTATGTGAATGCTTTAAAACAGTCAAGACTGCTCTTAAACAAAGATTCCCAGATCACAGGACCACTGGTTTATCTGGGATGTCAGTCTGTTTTCCACAGACCAATGTGAAAAAACCCCAAACCACCCAAGATGTCTTGACAATTTATTTTGTTCTCAAATTAGTAGTTCATACACATAAGAAAACTTTTCATTTCAGCATTCATCACCACAAGATTTTTTTTTTTCCACAAAGCCTGCCAGAAAAACACAGTAGAAAAAAAAAATGTAATATGATCTACAATTTTATAAACAAGTGCACAGGCATTAGGGAGACAATTTTATCTCCACATACAGTAGTGGAAACACAGGTGCTGGCAAACACAGGTGCTGGCAAGCAATACGTAGTTCAGACGTTTGTTGCGGTTTTTTACAATAATGAAGAATGGGAAGGATGATGATGACAGCCACGGAAATAACATCTAATGAAGACTTAAAGATCTGAATCTATTTAGTTTATAAATAGAAGAATGAGTTGACTTGATGATAACTTATGAGCAGAATAGGAAAATATATGAGAGAAGGCTATTTTAGTGTGGATAAGCATTTTTTCACCACCATTTTGTATAGGAAGTTTAATTAGCTATTGAAAGGAGGTGCCAAGGAAAGTGGTAGTTTTACCATTCCTTCACATTTTCCAGTCAAGAATAGATGCCTTTCTTGAAGATGTGCTTATACAAAAGTCACTGGGCTACCCTGAGAACAGTCCCCAAAATACAGCACTGGCCAAGTAGACAGTAACAGCACCCTAAAACAACCACTAAACAGCTATCTGATCAAATATTTGTGAACCAGGTATGTTTGTAAATCTTATTTAGAGATGCTGCACTTGCCCAATTGCCCACATCCTTTGTAACTCCACTGATATGGGAGTTCCGCACTTATCCCTGATATAACAAATACAGTGAAATACTTCCCCAGACAGGCTAAGCCAGTTGAAATGGTCACCCACGTTTCAGACTACAGTGGAAGTTTACCTTTCTGGTGAGGCAAAATAAAGACTTATTCTGTTCAGCAGCTACTCTTTTCTGGCTGATAAGGCCAAAAAAAAGGTCTTATTTTCCATCAAATAGATAGCAGCTCATGCTGTAGCAGTCCATTAATTAAGGGTGAAACTCAAAGATTTTATTTTCCTTCTGTCCAACTCCCTACAAAATGACCAAAAGAAATCACTATGCTATTTATCTCATGATCACTATTATTGCACTATGGTCAATTCATTGCTGTTATTTATTAAATATGTCAAACCCAACAGAATGCTAGAAGACACTTGTTTCATTCAAAAATCACAGCAGGTACCAGCTGGCAGGGCAGAACAGTCACAATACCACCAGAAAGATTTGTAACCACGGGGAACTTTATTGAGCGGTGTAGAAATGGTTCATTTTAAAAACCACCACCAACAGGCCACACTACTACTCACTAGTCATTCATGGGATCGGCATTTAATCCACCTGCAATTTCTGATATTCCAGCACCTATATAAGATATCTAAAGCATTCAGAGAAGGTCCTGTTACCACACCCTTGCAGAGGGAAAGGCAGCACTTAAGAAGGTACCAAGAAATGGTGCTTTCCGTTCCACACAGCATTTTAACTAGTGCAAAAGCAAGACAAATCATGCTTTAACAATTAAACAACTGCTAAGAATGATTTTTTTCTTGGCCATGCTCTTTACTTTCACTCTCAGGGAGGTTCATCCTATGCACAGGAGCAAGGGGAGGGGAAGATATTACTGTTATCCTACACGTACCCTTCAGCATTGAAATACCAATTATTAGCGAGGTTAATGAATACATATAACCATCATAAAGGAATATATATAACCATCATGTATCAAGCCAGTGGCTCTGGTGGGCAGTTCCCTTATCTGTCCCCAGTGCACCCTAAAATGTTCACTGCAAATGCTCACCTAAAAATCACCTCAGTCATCGACCCCATTCAGTCCAAACTCCCATTGTAAAATAGATCCTCTGAACTGCATAGCAAAATCCTCCCAGAGACAGCGAGCCACAGCTTGGGCAGCTTACAGGCACAAGGTGAAACAATGCAGTGATAACAGGATGGTCCTCAAGGAGCACCATTAAACACCATGAGAAGGGACTGACCTGGGCTGCACGGCTGCCTCACTGCCCCAGCCCCGAGGGCTCCAGCTCAGCCTGCACCAGCCCAGCTCTGGCACAATCACACAGTGCAGCCCTGACACACCAGCCCTGTAATACTCAGTCAAGAAAGGTTTGAGGGTCTCAATTTTGCCAGGATTCCTACAGTTTCATTCCAAGTCTTTTTCTCTGTCAGGATGCTGCAAAAGTCAACCTTCCTTCTAACACATCTAAACAGGAAAAGAATTTATCCCTTGTGCAAACCACACAGCAAATCCACAAAACCCTTCTGTTTGCTGTTTTTCTGAGACAAAACTATACATCCTCCCCATACCCACACAATACCACCTGTGCAGCTTCAGGGTTGCAAATTACTGCTTTCCCATCATCAGGAGACCAGTTAGGATCCTTCAGAGAGCCCCTGAGGCTTTTCACATGAAAGGAGTGAATTCAGAGCTGGCAGGCAGATAGATCAGCTTCACAGACCCAGAGAACATGTTCAGTGCTCCTGAGGGACCGCTCTGCAGACACCCAGGACAGAGATGAGATAGCCATGAGTCAAGTGTACTGGAGATACTCTGAAATGCTAATGTCTCTGAAGGACTGTTTTTCTCATTTGCAGAAAATTAGGAGGTGGAAGGAGCAGGAAATGGAGTTTATTGTTCCCCTGAATGTCAGATAAAATAATTTAAGTCAGTGCATTAAAATATGATTACAATTTGTTATTAAAAAAATAGATGATAGGGCTTTTATTCAGGTAAAAACTTAGCACAGAATGAAGCTTCTAGGGACCTCAGCACTCCAGTACTTAGACATTCCCAGAATGCTTCAATTCTTGAGTTCCCCTGTGATATATACTGGGTTTCATTTTGATCCACAGGCTATTAAACATGATCTATGATACTTTCAGAGAAGCACTAGTTTGAAGTTCAACCTGTAACTTGAACTTTTTTTTCTTCTATCATTGGTTATTAATGTGCATACAGCACCAAGAGAGCAGAGTGAAGGGGTGCACAGATATTCAGGAGCACAGTGCTACAGTGCTGCTTTAGGAGAACAAAGTATATAGGGTCAGACAGAACAAACTGTGTTGTCTTCAAATTCTGCTTTCTTGCTAAAAGCAGTTCTCTTCACAGGCAGGCACGAAAGGCCACTTAAAATGTTAGCCAAGCTGTTCTAACTCCAAAGTGAAGCAAAGGAAGTGTAATTAGTCCCATTTAAGCAGAGGAAAATACATGCTGATTGGGCAAACAAGTGCTATGCAGTAGGGAATCTGAATGCACTTCTTGTTTGTGAGGGTGACCAAACACCTGCCCAGGGAGGTTATGGAGTGTCTCACCCTTGGAGATACTCAAAAGGCACCTGGACACTGTCCTGGACAACCAACTCTAGGTGTCCCTGCTTAAGTGGGGAGTTCCGACATGACCTCCAGTGCTCCCTTCAAACACTGACTGTTCTGTGATTCCTTTTACAAGTTTTTTACAATGGAGTTACTTGAGGAATACTATATGTTATTCCATCCTCTCCCTTTTCAATAATAATTTTCTTTTATATTATTCCTGTAGGTAAATACAAACTCATATGCATATGTATGCATAGGAACACGTCTTCATTTACATTGAAATATTTCATATAGACGGTTCTAAAGAGTTTCACAGTGTTGCATTACGAAATATGATTTTTTTCATTTCTATAGCAGTAATGAACAACAATGCAATACTGCTCTGTGGGGCAACATGACTCCAAGTAAGAAGTACTTATTTTTGTTATGCTATTGGGAAATGATGAAAGGTACAAATAAGGATGACATTGAAGTGCTCTTAGTGCAAACAAACAAACAAAAAGAGAGATTATAAATTCTTACATTCATTATAAATTCCCTTTGGTTTCCTATACTCAGAAAATAGTTTAATATTTGCTTTTAAAAAAATGTCATAGTTGACATAGCTTTCAGATTAGTTTTTTCAATTCTGCCCAAACACAGAGAGAACAATTGTCGGAGGTACGTCATCAACTGCTTGTTTAATTTCTATGAATTGCACCACTTTCACTTAGTCCCCCCAAATATTCACCTTTCTGGAATAGAAATGGGTTTGTTTTACCCTCTTGGTCTTTCTACAGTTTAAGGGATGCTTAAAAATAGATGCAAAGCATCTACTGCTCTGGGTAACAAGCTGTATCTATTTAAAAGCCATACAAATTAAATAGTACTCTCTTTGTTCACACAGAAATAGCAAGGAGCTCTTATGCAGTGCTTAAGTGCTCTTTAGTCAATTGAATCTGTGCAATAAAGGAGAAAATGCGGTTCCATTGAATCCCCACCACCTCTGCTGACCTGTCAGTTATAAAATAAGACTTTCTCGAAGCTTCCTGTTTAAAAACAGAAATATTCATTATGTGCAAAGCTTTTAACAAGGCAAAAATTTGAAAACAGGTTATTTTCTATAGCTGAACTGAAAGCTAGAATGACCCTCAGGTCTAAGGAGGCAGTATGCAAAAATTTTAAGATATTGGGCAAATGGAACCCACGCTTCCCCTGTAAGAAAGGAGTACAACTACACAGAATATACACCACTGTCATCAGTGATTTCCTTTGGCCCTGAAAGAACAGTCATGTGAACTGTTCCTTCTTAACTTGAATTAAGTACTATATTTAACCTGTGGCCATATGGCTCCTTGTACCTGAGCCAGCTAAGGTATCATCACAGAGCATTACGTACCATGATGAAAACACACCTTGAAGTCATCTCCCTGGAAGGTTTAGTCCTTTACTTTTAATCTGTGGGTCTCTTGTGATTTTATTTCTTAACAATATTTCTCTCCACTTTGTCTATCACCACCAGCTTCACTTCATGCTATTATGTGTATTACCACATGGAGAAATTATCGGACCCTCCATTATCCTTAAAAGGATTTCAAGCAAGAAAGGACTAGTGTGAAACCTACTTCATCTCTGGAGATCTGAGCAATCTTGCTCTGCAGGTGACTTGGGGAAGATGAAATCCTTGTTCAGCTTGAATGCAACATATGGAGTTGCAGCAGACTCCCTCTCTCCAGCTTTGATTGTTTCTGTAGGCTGAGCACCAGGGATCAATAGACCTCAGTCCCCAGTGTGCCTTGAACACACACAGCTCAATGTTAAGTCTCTGACAAAAGTTGCCCTGCGCTCTCATCTAGTAAACCATTCGTCATCAAAAATCATTGGGGTTTCTTCTCTTTTTTGTCCTCCCAAGAACTGAGGTGTAGTTCTAGCAGCTGTGCAACAGTGCTCTTAAACAGATTTGTTTTGCTGCCACATGTATTATTTAGTAATATTGATTGTTGCTTATTTGCATCAATTGAGACAGGTACCGCTGACCTAACACATGTAAAGATTTCTGCATGAATGGGACTGCCTTTAAATGGAGCCCAAGTGGTACTACACACCCCTGAGCAAGTCAGTCGGGATAAGGGCCAAAGTGGAAAGCTAGAACAGAAATACCTATGGACTGCCATGTCATGAATGACTACAGTATCACTTAGGACTCTTATAGAAAGCATGGGCTGGACGCAGTTGACACCTTTGCCTTGTCTTGTTACATCTACTTTAGGTTACAATACAGTCATACAAACATGCCTCTGTTCTAGCCCCATACACATACCTGAGAGGCCAGACATCCCACAAAACAGCAAGTGTGAGGTCACACACCATTATATGTGGCTGAAAGTTAGGCAGGTGTACAACCTCACCAGTGTAAAATATACACTGAAGTGTCCCTAACACCTGGGTTGAGTGCTAAGGTGGAATGGACATCGTCAAGTGCTTTGATTCATGCACTGATTTCTACTTCTCCTGATGAAGACTTTACCAGTCGATTCGGGTCCTTAGACTACTTCAGTAAGTAGTTGATTTTGTGTGTTTGAAGAGTAATGTAGTAGTTCACTACTACTTCAGTAATCATGCAAGAATAAATATAAAAGAGAATGAAGGCATAAATTCCAGTTATAAGCAGATACACAGTCAGAAACCAAAATATTCTACTTTAAATAAACAATTTTTTTAAAAAGCATGTTATTTTTGTATTCTTATAACTCAGTTCTATGGAGGATACATTTAAAACAAAGTCATGTTAAGTACCTTGTTTAATTAATAGCTACGGTCACTTTTGTACTGATGAGTTATATAAAACTGCAGAAAAAGACGCATATTAAAAGGGAAAGCGTGCAAATCCCTCATTAACTGGTACTGAAGAGGTACTGAAACACTGCTCTAATTTTTCTCTGCTAGTACATTACACTATACTGTTCCTTCTCATTTATCAAAGCTTAGACCTTTCTTCTTAACAATAACAGTCACTTATATGCAACCAAACTACAAAAATGTTATTCAGCTGCTGTATATTATGCAGTATTAGTTGCAAAATAAGAGATGTTGTTACTTTAAAAAATTAATGCTTATTTTACTATTAAACTTCTGAGCATCACCTTCTGCTGAGGAATGGTCACACTAAAACTTAAGCCCTGATTATTATCGTGTTGCTCATTTTGTGGCTTCAGTGCTTGTTGTGCCTCTCTCCCCTAAGGTCCTTGGCTGCAGCCCGGCCCCCACTGGGCCTCCTGATCTCACCTCTCCTGGAATGCTGCATTTCTGCCCCTCTTGAACACAGTACTGAGAATGCAGCTAGGTCCATTCAATCGGGAGGAGATTTTGCAGCTCTTCTCCCCAGAAACCTCCTAAATAGAAGTATAAAACAGCACACAGCATATGCTGAGGATCTAGTGTTAAGTTCTTTTTACTTGTATTTATAAATAATGCAGCCAATCAAGGATTGTAACACTTCTTAGGTTCCCCTTCTGAATAATGAAGTCTTTCCCAAGGATGCTTCTGACTGCAGGTTGCCTAAGTCATGATCTGGGAGCTCCCTTTCTTGTTCCCTGTGTTAAAGATGGAGGAAAACCAGCCAGTTCCCCAAGTAGCTTCCTTGCATAACTCCCTTAAGTTTTATAGAGTGAATCTGAAGCTTCTGTTGACCTTGAAAGTTTCCTTGAAAAATCAAATTTCTTCAAACAACCACTTCAGAGGTCCCACTGGATATGCTGAAAGGACAATCCACCTTCCCCTGGAAGGTCTAAAAGAAAGAGTGCCAAAGCAATCTCCTCCACCTGTAGATTTTTGTTTCTTGAGGTCCACCACAGATTTGAAGGGGGCTTTAAGAGAAAGCAAAGAGGTTAAGCGATGGCACTACTGAAGTCTAGACAGACAACATCCACAGCCTTTCCCTCATCACTAAGTGGCTCACCTTGTCATGGAAGCCAATGATTAGGCCAATTTAACTCCCATAAACTTCCGCACAAATCTTACCATTTGTTTTCCCGTTGTTTGTGGCGGCCCTCCACCAAAACTCAGGTCAAACTGAGCTAGATGCTAGAGGCAGTAGGCTACTTGCTACCATAAAAAGTTACTCATGTAAGGAAAGTTCACAGAAACATCTCTGTCATTACTCTTCAAACACACACATTAAAGTATTGTTTAATTGCTTTCTTGTTCAAGTGTATGAAAAATTCAGAGTGTAGTACACAGGGATGCCAGCAAATCAAATAACATTTTTGACACAAATCCCAGGAGAAATACAGTTGCAGCAACGTATTTGGGACCTTTCTTATGCATAAACCTGGCTCACTGCATTTAATACTGGGGTTATTACCTATGTAGTTTTTCTCTTGTTCTTCCACAATGGAGAGGACAAACTTTATTAATATAACCAACTGGAGGTCTTGTTTTCCCTTCCCATTCAAACCTTGTACCATAAACAACTGGTATTTTGAATAAATAAATACTGCTGAATCGGGTCCTTGATTAGTTTTTTATTTATACCACAAAGACCACAAGATTCAGGGGTTGCCAAGGCAACACCTCTTCAACCTCCTTACATTTATGTTTTGATGTGAAATCTCTCATTACACAAATGTATCACAACACCATTCAGCACAACAGGCTATTTTACAAATACGCCTTCTGATAACAGACAGCTATATTCTTCTCTTAAGTAGGAGAGAAAAGCTGGAATAAGGTTACCTTTTACTAAGGGGGAGAGAGGAGGGGCAAAATGGCATTCCAAGCTATACAGGCTTTAGTAGGACATTACTACTTTAATATGACTTTGCATCCTGAGCCTTCATTACAGCCAATGAATTTTGTATTACTTGGCAAAAAAATCCTCAAAAGGGAAGGAAGAAAACTAAAGAAAACCAGAAAACACCAACTGCACCACACAAGTACAGTCTGAGACTGAGATGCTAGAATTTTGAGTAACTGAAACTAACAACTGTGTATAAAAGCTTTACTGAACCACTGGGAATCTGATACTCCAGCATATGTTTTTTACAACTACAAAGCAGGCAAAGTTTAGTAAATCACAAAAGACTTACTACTAGTACTACTAGGAACCTATTGGCATTTTTGAACCTAGATTTTGAGGTCTGAAGTGATACTTAGTAATAAAACACTAGCCTTCTTTACTGAGCGGTATTCATTACATAATACTCTACCTACAGTTATTCTCCAGGATCCTTTGGCAAGGCCCAGCTCCTGCAGGAGGAGGAGGAGTCTGTTAAAGACCATTACTTCTGTGTCATATTTCAGTCTGCAAGACTAAAGTCTGAGTTTCAGCAGGCTACAAACTGATCCAGAATGAGTAAGAGATGACTGGCTGGCTGGCTTAGCAGCAGGATGGCAATAGAACAGTTCCAAATGTATCCCTCCAAACTCTTCCTTGTGCCCTAGCATCCTCTGTGCTGCCAGGAGGCTTTCCAGAGATGGTATTATTAAAAATCAGCTAATTCTGTATCATCTTCAGGCATTTCAGTATAAGTTGAGAAAGCTGACTTTCTAAAGGGAAGATAATTAAAAGAAAGAATATGCATAGACATTTGTAGGTACGGAGAAAATACGAAAATTGAAATTATATCTGCTCATGTGGTTTAAATTCTTCCCTCACTCACATTTCTGGCTTGTAATCTCCAGTCCAGCTTTTCTCACCGTGACCCTGTGGCACACCGAACATTCTCAGCGGTAAACAAAATAAATCCTACGGTGTGTCACCGAAGGAAAAGGAGCGAAATTCCCACTGGGGGGCGCATACAGCACTAGCAAAGCCATCGCTCCTTCATCCCGACAATTATGCCAGTTCCAGGCCAAAGACAACGGCCCCCAGCCTGCAATGACAAAATAACACCACTTACAGATACTTCTAGTTGGATCTACCCACAAGTCCTCAGTTATAACAGAGGTCCCGTTTGTATGGTTTCTACAAGAAGAAATCTCTCCCCACTTGTGAACAGTGGCACTGGAAAACACCTTTCACGGCCGGATCGCTTATGGGCTACGCCATCTGCTGTGCTCTCAGCGTGCCGCTCAGTGTTCGGGGCATGGACCATTTTGGACCATCTAACTGCATCCAAAGCCTTGCTGCACTGTTTACAGAACTAGTTTCACTACACAGCCAACTCCTGCTGTAATCCCAAAAGATCAAAGGGGTGTCAGAGTGTGGATGTGCACAGAATTCCCAATTTCACGCACTATGGAGGAATGTACCATTTATGTTGTTCTTTACATCTCTCACCATCATGTTGTTTTCTCACTCCCTAAATTGTTCAGGTGATGAATAAATGACCACATAGTGGCTGTTCCAAGTCCTTCAGGCCATGCTTTCTATCACCTTTCTGTTTTGAACGCAGGAGACTCTGAAGAGTGCAGATTTTACACCTGAAGTTCAAGGCTCCAGAATTTAAAACAAACAAATAGCCTACCAAAAAAAAGTGGGGGGGGGGGGGGAAAAAAAAAAAACCACTAAAAAAAAAAGTAAGCTTCTGGAGAGACACGTTCTATATAGGGAACTATAGAACTTCATATACTATAGATATATATACATAGAGCTATATAGGGAACTTCATCAAGAAGGCTGACATCAGAATAAGGTATCACACTACCATCCAGTCAGTCCTGACACATTTACATATAAAGTGGGCCATGGAAACTGGAGAAGAGCCAGTACAGCAGAAAACCTTCAGGGTTATTTTGCATAGGGCTATGCAAATTTTTCACAAAGCTGAGGACTTTAGATTTGAACAATTTGCTGATCGACTTTCACCAGCACTAAAACTCACATAACCAGCCTTAGAAGACAGCATGTTATTCTGAACAATATTGCTGAACAAGTAGTTGAATAAAATCAATAACTTGCCCTAGGGATTTTAAGACATATGTTTCCTTAATTATTGGCAGATATGCAGGTCAACAAAAAGGAAGATTGATTTCTGGATAAACAGAATAACTGTGATGTTAAAATGTGGTGTGAAAAGAGAAATTGTGAATGAAAGCATTTCAATGCTCATTTTAGTGAAATGATGGGAATATTCAGAAAGTCCTTGGAATCAAGAAACTGTCACAGCCCCATCTCTCCATTAGTGGCACCGTGTAACAACCTTAATGCTCTTATCATTTACACCTTGCTGATCAGAATGCATTCCTTCTTGTCCAGCAATATAATTGTATTGATTATTGTAATAAAATGACCATGCTGCTTGCATCAGCAATGTTAAAACAAATTGATCTTAGCTGAAAAAGTCAAGTCAGTCTTATTTTTTCTGACCCAGTGCTGTCATCTCATCTGCTCACTGATGCATGTTGTGCTCCAAACTGGACCTCAGCATCCAAAAAGCAGAGTAACCCCAGACCTATCCCTGTAGAGAATCAGGGAGGTGAAATAACATGTTTTCACTGTAAAACAGGTTCACTTCTGTAGTGCCAAACTACTTCCCAGCAGTGTCTAAAATAACACAACTAACAATCATCATTTGTTGTTTCCTCCAGGAGAGAAATCTGTGCCATTTCCTAGGGAGCTTTTGTCTGGTTTGTGCTAGATATTTTTTTTTCAGGCTTTTGTGGGGAAGAGTGAAATAGTTTATTGAAGAGGTGACCCCCG
>VYZQ01006397.1:0-30439 GCA_013400655.1 Mystacornis crossleyi | reverse complement strand
GTTAAAATGTCTTTATTTCACCCTTAGGGTTAAACCCTAGGTACTGTGATTACTGGTGAAGAAACTGTTGAATTCCCAGGACATGTATAACAAGAATATTTACATACGTGCCATGAAAAAAATCAGATACATGATCAAATTGTAAAGCGTTTCTGAATGGGTCGTGTCTTCAGACATACAAGTCTTAAAACTTAACTGCTGGTTTGAAGCCTAGGTACCTGCAACTTCTCAGGATAAGAATTACACTTTTCTTTTCTTTGCCGTAAGACGTTCAGTAAAGTCATCTTTAAAAAGCATCTTTAATTTTGTTTGTTGTACTGAAAGTGAGCGTGTGATGGGGTCTGCCCTCAGAACAGGATGCTGGTTACAGTACAACACTTTCTTCTGTACTTTGGAGATGCATGAGACTTGAAAATGTTCCTGGTACAACTGTATCAGATCGAGTTGCTGTGCTACGCTGATGATACACTCCCTGTGTGGAACCATAATGCCTGAGACCTGGACACATTCCTGCAAATTATTCTCACTCTCAGAATTAATGGCCTGCAGTTAATTCTCCTTCATCATAGGAAAGTTAACTTTGCCTGAAGTAAGGTAAATGTTTGAAGTAAACTTTGACTTGTTAACTTCTTAGTATCAATTCACAATCTCCTTAGCATAGGTGAGATTTCAGGAGAACAGATTGGAACTGAGAAGTGGAGGAGAGCAAAAGTATTAATAGCACCATCTACTCTTGTATCCATCTTGAAAACAAATGGTAGTCTAGTTGTTTTTACATGCTTTTATGTGTTTTTACTGTATAAGGCAGATACGCTTTCTCAAATTAATTAGACTTTATGAAGAAATGTTTGCCATAATTTTTAAAAATGTTAGATATGCTCTCTTCTCAATGTAGCATAAACACAGTTTGCTGTTGCAACAATTATTTCCCATTACGTTATCACTGTTGAATGTCATAAACTGCAGAAAACCTGCATTTAAACTTACGTTAAAAATAATTTACCATATAAACACACTGTTGAACAGCTAAAGTGAACTTGATTGGATCCTTTGTTTGGGTTGCTGATTAAAACTGACACTACTCCAGCTATTTTGCATGCTTTATTGAGAACTCATAATGCATCATCTCACTTGTGGCTTAAAATCTGGGATTTCTGTAAGAAGGGGAAGATGTAAGGCTGTATGTATTCAGATTTTTTTTTTTTTAATCTGTTCCTCCCCTAAGTGCTTCTGTTGGTTCCAGATATAGATTGAAATATACCTGCCTGCATCCCTGGTAGAACAAAGCAATTGTGTCTTGTAGCTTAATTGAGCTGCTTCAGCCATTAGCATATGACATTTTGGCCGAGCTGATGTGTTCTAATAGCAGCTGCCTAAATCTATCATTAGTGCCAAGACAGTGGATACTACTGATGGTATTTTTTACAACTACCTCACTTGTTCTTGTAAGTGATCTATCTATGGTTCACTTTCTTTGGTGCAAAAATTGTAGTCAAATAAGCCAAACTGAGATTATGGAATCTGAGATTCCCTTCAGATATGGAGCTTAATTTGGTGCTGTGAAATGGAAGATCAAATATGCATTGGGCTTCAAGTCAGCACAGAAATTGCATTGATTAAAAAAATAACCACCAGCAAAAATACAAAAACAACTGCTTGCAAATACCTAAGCCTTTAGGACTTTGTTCTTGCCATCTTTTATTTAGCATGTGGGTGGTTCATCATGTAAATACTGACAGCACAGTATAGCACATTAGCATTTCTTCTAGGACTATTCCAAGCAGACAGAGTACATCATAGCAGTGCTGTTTATTATAGCTTCCCAAATATTTTTCTGAAACTTGTAAATCAGGAGTTTTACTTGCTTTGCAATTTTGTAGTCAGTGGCACAGCTGGAGTTAGAACTGGGTCTTTGACACTTCAGTTCTTTTTTGAAAATAACCGTGATGTTCGTACTGTGTAATCCTCATTAAGAAGAGAGAACCTTTGTTCTTGCCTTTTGTGTTCTCTTAGCTTTGCCCAGTTTCTCCTCCTTTTGATTCTCACCTCGGTTAATTTAACTCAATCTTTGGTCGTAGTCTATATTAGTAAGGGATGTGGGAATGCAGTGGGATCACTGCTGAAATCACAGCCACCCACGTTCCTCCTTCCATCCATTTTGGATGGAGGAGCTACTGAAATGAGTAAGAACTAGAAGGAGGCAGAGGGAAATTCCAGCCTATGTTTGCCTTCCCCCGTGGAAAATAAAATATCTACCAGTCACGCGTGAACCAGAGTTCCACACTTTGAGTGCGAAATAATTATAGAATCATGATCTATATGTGTGTGAGGCTGAAAAGGGGATTGATTTGGTCTTAATCGCACTATACCTGCAACAGCTGTAGAGTGACTGCAGTCTAGAAATTAAGGAGTTGGAGTGTGAGGGAGTGAGGTGGACTAATAGCAAGTCAGAGACAAACAGCATTTTGTGTCAGCTGATCGTTGCCATTGGAACAGCACCGTGTTCATCTGATTTGGGAATCGCTGTGCAGAGGTGTGCTTCTGTTGTTCAGAGTCTGGTTGTGCATTTGGAGGTAGCACCAGCTGTCTCCTGCCTTCATCTGTGCCTTATTTTTGTGTGCCCAACCTTTCACCAAAACCTGCTGAGAAGTACTGGCAAGTGCAAAGGAGATAATTAATAGGTTCCTTTATAAAGAGATACTATAAACATAACCTGTCATCGCTTAGAAAGAGCATAAATCAGAGAACATCAGAAGTTGGAAATGATACTTATAGAAGGATATTATTCTGGGGTGGATGGTTCTTCTACTTCTTCCTGCCTTTACATGCTTTTTCATTAGCATTTTAGTTATTCTAAGAAATGCTACCAGAGCTGAGACAGATGCTTTCTCTATTTGGTTTTCTGCATTTATCTAGAGAAAACAAAATAATTTCCAAGTGTGTATAATATCCTCTGTGAAGATACTGCCTTTTTAAATGAAAAAGAGAGCTATAGTTCAAAACATTTTAATTAGTTTTTTAAAAAATAATATTTTACAATGTTCTTTACACTGAAAAATCCATGATCTCCAAATAACTACACCAATTATGAAGATTAATTCTACTGAACAGTAACATCTTTTCAATCTGCAGTTGATTTCAGAAAGTTTGGGGAAGTGTCACAGGGGATTCTGGCAATAATGTACATGATTTCTGCTGGTAGTGTGTCAAGCCATAACATTTTCTTTTGACACGGGTCATTATGTGCATCTTTTAGGGCATTAAAACACTGAATGATGAGTTTCAAGTTATTCCTTGGTGCTCTCTCTGTAATGACTGTGTTTGCTCCTGCTTCTCTCTTCTCTTAGCTTTTGGCATCTAAATCTAGTTGAAATTCATATATTGATACCACTTGGGGTGCTAATTCCTTCCTGGTAAAATGTTCTTGATGAGTTAGGAGAATCTTACTTCTCATCCACTAAAAAAGATTCAGCAAGAATTGAATTTTCAAGAGGAGTGTATGTCCTATGCGACTTTGTCTTTCCCTTTCTCTATTGCATATTGAGCTTGGCAGTTGTTTTGAACTTTGTGGATTGCTTGGCTTAAATCAGTGTTGTTCCTTTCTGTGAGATTTTTATAGATCCAGCTATGTCATCTTTATAGCAAGAAACCCAAGGGCACAATGGCAAAAGAGTTTCAGAGCCTTTGTGTGAGTCAAAACCAGCCATGGTGCTCAGCATGAGGGAAGGTGCTGTGGAGAATCCTTCTTGCTCATTAAGGGTACCAGCATTACTGCTTTCAGATGGTACTTCTGAAAGTTGCCGTGGTGAATTTTTGGCAGTCGTTCTTACACCTCTTCTCCAAATTTACTTTGCAAAAAATTTTACCTTTACAAATGGAAAACGCCCCAAAAGTAATGGTTCAATCAGAATAGACTGAATTTAGATATCAAAATGAACTGCTTGTGAGAGTTCACTACAGGAGTTTATTCATCCAGGTCAAAAAAATTTTTTTTATGAATAATCAAGGAGATAAAATTCAGTGAACTGTGTCAGATTTATATTTTATTAACCTGTATTAAGAAAGAACACTGAAGTGTATAATTTTTTGTCTATAGTCTTAAAAAAACCTTAAGAAAACAACACAAAACACGTATCAGCTCATTATTTATGTATGTTCTCCTTTGTGTTTGGTGCCCTCTGTACATACAGGTCTAGACCTGCAGTGTGGTGATGGGGGTTGGGGACATTGCTGGTGGCCATAGAAATGAATCCTGTGACTTCAGCTGTTGACAAAGTGGCAGAACACTTTCATTTTCTTTCTGCTTGGCTTGATTCCTGTCACAGGCAATAGCTGGAGTTGTCTAGAGCAATAAATTATGAAAGCTAATGTAGCTTCTTTGTTCCACTTCATTTCCTTTGGTTCTCATCAGACTTTAGGAGGGGGGAAAAACTAGCCTCGGTGCTGGGTACACAACTGAAAGTATAAAGAGGAAGACCTAAGAGCTGTTTGAGAGATCAGTCAGCAAACGTAAAACAAGGTTATTTTTTTTCCACAAACAATCTAAAAAACTCCAGTTGAAAGGGTAAAACTCCTTTGAAGAGAAAATCATGTTTAGATTCTAAATAAATATGAAAATATTTGTCTCTAAAAGGCAATTAATTAGCAATGCCTATGGCAGGGGATAGCCAGAAATTTTACTTGAAATGAGATGTGCATGGTAAGAGTGTTGAGGTGAGACTCGATTGCTCTCTAAGTACAATAAAGCAAGCATTGTTATAGATTTGGGTGTGGTTTGTGTACTATATTTGTTATTGTAGTGATTGATACCAGATTAAGAATAGTTTTGTAGTCTACTGTTGCTTGTAGAATTGGAGTTAGGGGTGGTTTTTTGTTTGTTTTGTTTTCATTAAGATACCTGCTAAGGGAAATAGACTTTCTCATTATAGTGGAAAAACTGAAATTTCCGAGCACACGTAGAGGTTAGTTATGGCCAAAACCACCTCTTAACAGGGGACCAGTATCAAATGTAATTAAATCCTGTGTAAATCAGTAGTCCCTCTTTGAAAATCCAGTGCATTGCACCTAGATTTTTCTGGAAAATTAGAGACAAATCATTAAGGAGACGTGTGGGGACATGACATCAAGCATTGTGCAGAATACTTCTATGGCTCTCGGAATCCTTGTTGAGGTAACAAATGTCTTGTCAGTAAAATGATGATATCCGCAATGAAAAATGACTTTCGGATCATTGACACCAATCCAGATCTTCACTAGTGCTTCTTCTTTTTCTAGTGTAGAAGCTTAAGGCTTCAGAGTACAAAGGCTCTTATCAAATGCAGGATCTCGTCTTGAAGGCATGATTCTAAAATGTAACCGGTTGAAGATGCCGTCTGGTGGCATGTGTTTGGTGTCTGGCCACATCCTGATGCTCCTGCCATCAAGGACATGTATTCTTCAGTACGCAAGAGAGGAAGGCCACAGTGGTAAGGCCAGAACACAGAGGTCTCCAGCTGTTGCTGTGGGCACGGACTGGAAGATGACCACAAGTGCGGGAGAGCAGAGAAGCATAAGCAGTTAATGCAAGTCAGCTTTTACTTTGAAGTCTCATTTTCTAAATAAGCATTTGGGAAAAATGTCAGGTTATCTTACTTTGGGAGGGAGAGAAGAATAAACTGGATTTCTCTTGGATTGAGGCAGCAGTGAAATGATGAAGATCTGAAACCTTTGCTTGCTGCTGATTTTTATGGTAGAAGGAAATGTGTTTCAACTGCATAAACAAAACTTGGGGGGGAGGGGTGTATTCTAAAACCTGAGGGTCTGTATATTCTTTTATCTTTAAGAAAATACGGGATATGAATATCACCTTTCCTAGTTTTTCGGTGAAGCTTTTTTTCTTTGAGGAGAGCTGTTCAGGTCTCACATGAATTGAATGGGGAAAGGTTAAAACTTTACAGCAGTAGCAGTTACTTACTGGGCTGTTGAAGCTGAGGCACTCACTTCAGCTAGTTTAAACAAAATCAAAGCATTAGTCTGCCAAAAGACATCTATCTTCTCATAACATTTGCAGGTTCTTTGGCTCTTAATTCATCACACTCTTTCCGCAGGCACCACTGACCTATTCTCCAGGCTGCAGCTTTTTTTAGCATAGGTTTCATTCAGTAATGAAGATAATGTTATTTTTGTTTTGTTGTTCTCACATTAAGCCCTTTTCTTAAAATAATTTAGGTTGACCAGTACCTTTGAAAATCACATTGTGCTCCAGGGCCCAGGTTCAAAGGTAAATCGGACTAAATTCTGCCACTTGTTTTCTTAACTAATCCATCATCTTCTTTCCAACTTAAACACGTTTGTCCTTCCCTTTCAACATGATGTTTCTGAACAGACTTCCTACTATTCCAACTGTGTAGTGAGCGAGGGAGGTTAACTCCTCACAAAACCCATCATATTCTTCAAGCATCAAGACTGTCCCTCATGACTATGCTTCTTACTGTCTGTTCCTGTTTTCTCAATTAGCCGTATTGTCTGTTTTGCTCCAAGAACCTCAGTGACTCATCTGAGCTCAGACGGTTTCATTCCAAGCCTCTGAAACATTTCTTTGATTCTTCATAGAAGAGGGACCATATGCAGTTCCTTTTACTTTTTTGTTCTTATCCCTTGGTGATTACATACTTAAGTCTGGCCTTGGAAGAGTCATTATCTGAGCACTGAGATGTCTCTTCTCTCAAGACCAAGGCCTTTCACGCTTCCTGGGAAAGGCAGTGTTGACATTTAAGCTGTCATTAAAAGCTATTCTCTGCAATGTGCGACTGATGACTATTCCCCGTTACCAGAGTGTATGGAGGAGAGCCTGGTGTTCAGGGGCTGTTTCCTCTGCACCTTCCTTGACTACCTACCCTCTGTCTGTCTTTGAACTCACAGACCATTGCTGATGCAAGCATGACTTTGAATAAAGAGTCATAATGAAGAAGATGTGTTCAGCTGATGTATCACCGTCCCAACTGAATCTATCTCGGGGATAGATATTATTTAAAATATTAATTCTGTGTCCTCAGGGATACCTAGGCACTGAATCTGACTTGCAAAAGATCTGATTGGTCCCTTAATTCCATTCTGAGATGGCACAGATATCTTGAAATTTTTGAAAGTGAAGTATTTGGTTCAACTCCTGTTATTATATTGGGATGTGGAGGTATTAAAAAAGGACCTCCCCGAAGTATCTTACTTATAGAAAGGCATGGAGAAGGGGATTTTGGTAGGAAGGGTAAGTTCCTAGTTGCAGCAATTGAATTCATATTGACAAAAATTTTATGTAAAATACAGATGCTAATGGTTGGAATATTTTATTTGGTGTCTGTTCTGCTACATTTTACATTTTTTCTTGTGAACTAGAAACCTTTTCCAGGAAACAAGTATTTATATCTAGAGCACGTATCATATGTGATCTCAAAGTGCAGTTGTTACAGCTGATAAACGAGTCGTGTGGGTGCTGTATCGGTCGTGAGGCTCTGGTGTATTTGCCTGCATAGAGGGAATAGTGTAATTAACCACATGAAACTGAATAACATACAGCCTCTCCATTGTTTCTCTTTATGGATGTAATTAGATTCTGAGAGAACTATAGCAGGAAATAGGAACAGTTTCCTCCTGCCACCCCTCAAACAAGTTTTCAGTTCCAATTAAAATAAATTACATTTTCAACCAAAGAGCTTACTCACATGATATCTATGTCATTTTTAAACAGGCATGGAAAGCCTAGTATAGAAGTAAATATTGGAAAGGAGAAAGCAAAGGAGAATAATATGGAAAACCTAACCAATAGGAGTTCAAAAGCTGATTCTTTGAATTGCTCAGTTAGTTTTCACTGAGAAATCTACCAAAGGTTGAGTAATGGGGCTTGAAAGCTTCATCACAAGATTCTGGGTATTAGAGATTTCTTTAGTTTAACTATATGATGTGCTTTGACACTTTGACTAAAGAGCAAAGTTTCATAGTTTTATATATTTTTTAAAAAAATCTATCTTATGAGACTTCTTACAGAAGAAGTAACTTTCTGCCCAACACCTTTCAGTTTTGATTCATCAGATGTTCCCAGTGTGCATTCCTCACTGCTGTCAGAATAGAACTTACAAAACAAACAAAAAACTCTTCATTATGATGCAGTTAAGTGGAAGGATAGGATTTTTTAATCATTATTGTTGCTGAAATCCCATGTGTTTCATGTCAAAATAAAACAGTTGTTTGGTTTTAAAAGAATCAGTAAAAAATGAGAAGAAAAACCACCTAGTGAAAATCATGTGAAAAAGGAAAACCCTAGTCTTTTCAGCTAAGATAAGGTTTTAAAATTAGGACTATATTTTCATTCTTAATAAACTACGCAAGGGAAACTGTGTTGGGGCTCCCCCCCCCGCCTCCCCTGAAAAGAGGAGGCCCTGGGATGAAAGCATGCCCTGGGACATACGGGCTTTTTCCCTGCTCCCTGGTGACATGTACCTAAGTTCTGTACCCTATTGGGCATGGGTGTTGCCCCCGCCTGGAGAACTCTCTGGTTTTCCCATGGGTTTTCAGTCTGGCCCAGGCTCCTCAGCCATGCGGCTGGGAGATATAAAAGATCTTTGAACATCCACGCAAATGTCGTTCCCTGATTCTTTCCACGGGCCCCGGCTGTCTTCTGGGAAGGTTGCTGGAACCCCACAGCAACAGGACACCAACAGTCTGCTTACTAAATGTTGTTCAGTACAGGAGCCTTTTGTCCTCTTCCTGAGGATAAAAGGATGGTGCAAGAAAGATTATTTGAGAGATGAGAATTCCTGATTCTCTATTATCATCATACTATTCCAGTGACTTCTAAATCTTTTGATAGACATTATGATGAATGATGGCTGTCTTTTTAGCTTAGTCATGCAGAAACATTTAATACAATCACAGGAAAAAAATGATGTTTCCTGTCCTTTCCTTTATTATTTTGACTGTTGAAGAAGGTTTAAATATCCTTAAGAAAAAATAATTAGTATATTAATAACACTGGTTTCCACATGTGGAAAGTCTTCATTTCAATGGCTCCTTAATCTGGGTCTCTATGATACCTGCTATGTACATTTTTTCAATACATTAATCAAACTGAGGAGGGTGTGGTACAGGGAAGATTCTTGGATCCAGCAGAGGGGAGCAAGTATATTTTTTAAATACCATGCAGGTGTATATTTTTCAGTAGTTTCTTACTCTGCAGAGGCAGTCAAGCTGTGCAAGTGTGTCTAGTGGAGGAGGATTTTGATCATGCTGATACTTGATGGTCTTTTATGGCTGTCCCTCCACGCTTTCTTCTCCATTGCATAAATACGCTTCTGAAGCACTTTGTGCAACACATTTTTGAGTCCAAATTCAGTAGCCTTTGCTACTTCTTGCAGGAGAGAGAACTCCATACTCCAAAACATAGCATGATCCTCAACCTGACAAGTACAGTAATACGAAGGTTATGGCTGGTAGACTGTGTCTTGATTTTAGATGTAGCAAAGCAAAAAAAAAAAATACACACCAAAACAACAAACAAACAAAAAACAAAACAAAAAACCCCCCCAAAAACAAAAAAACCACCCCCACAACAAAAAAACACAAACAAACAAAAAAACACCAAACACAAACAAACAAACCCCCCCCCCACACACACACACAAAAAAAAACACACCAAAAAACACTCACAAAAAACCCCAACAACAAAAACCCAAAACAGTTTTTGGTTGGAAAAAGCAGAAAGAGAAACTAGCTGATCAATATATACTTATTACATTGGCGTTTGGAGCAACCTCACCTTTCTGTGGATTTTCAGAATGGCTTATTCTGTGATGTTTAATATAAAGATGATAATGAGTTTTGGGCTGAAAATCTGAGCTGCATTTTGAAGATTTGATAGCAGTTCATGTCTCTGCAATTGTGTGGTAAACTTTCAAGTAAAAGCATTGCAATGACAATTCAATTGGGAAATTAATGGCACAATGTGGAAAATAGCTCATTCTCCTCCCACTTCTTCCCCGTCCTTTCATCTACCAGAGTAGTCTAATTCCTGGCAATTTTCTTATTTTCTCTGCAATTTTCCAGTGTTCTTGATGATATCGGAAAAAGTACAAGTCTTAATTGCTTCCTTTTTTGAGATGTATGAAGAGATTGCTCTTCATACTTTTTTTTGTGATACATGCGGTTGCTTTTTTGGGATTTAAAGTTAAAATGCTGAGACAGTTTTGTAAAACTGGCTGTAGTAGTAAATTCAGCTCATTACATAAGGAATTCAGAGCATGTTCTTGTACTGTCACTGCTTTAGTTTGCCAGCCACGTAACTGCAAAAATCTTTTTGGTCTGATGCAATCACTGAGTTATTATAATACCATTATACATATTGTTGGTTGAAAAGAGCAAAATAAGTCCTGCAGAAGATGTTTCCTCAGCTGATCAGAACTGGGCGTGTAGATCCTCCATTTTCCTTTCACCTCTTGAAGTGCTGAGCCAGTGTTGGGTGACCCTTTCCTCCAGTGTGGCTGTTGACCTCTTGAGTGGCATTTGTGGCCAGCTTGGCTGGCTGGGGCTGTCCTGTGGCAGCAGCCTGAACTGCCCGCTGGGCCTGTCCCCCTGGGCTGGGGAGCTCCCCTGGACCCGCGCGTGTTCATCTCTTCCAGCTTGCTAAGCCCACTGAAGTCTAAATTGGCAGAAGTCATGTAATTCAGGGTAGTGCCTGGCTTGTTGCTGGTGTAGTTTGCTTAAGCAGTTCATTTCACTCGAGGATGTCTCTGACCAGGAGCTGGAGAAGGGGAGCGAGGGGAATTGCAATGGCCCAGGAGCATGATTGGCTGATGCTGCCAATGGACCCCTAGGCTGAAATTACGTTTGCTTATTAGGGAATGCTGATGGTACTCTGTCATTTCTTTGAAATAAGGACTTTTCTCAGTGCTTGAGAAAGAATACCTGGTAAAGTCAAATGTATAGTCTGGGCATGTTTAATATGCCTTGGCTTTGCATGTAATGCTTTTTAAATTTTCTGTGTTATGAAATGGAAATTACAGGAGTAGTGCAACATTTCTTGAAAAGAAATTTGCTGTAATCCTTAAATTGCTACTAAATGGAAAATCTGCTGATATTTTTTTGAATATTTGCAGAATAATACTAAACTCAAAATTTGAGTCATCCTGTATCAAATGAACTGTGATGCTTTTGTCATCAAGAAATTCAGTACAGCATGACACTTCTTCGCTGTGATTTCTATCTGGTAAACATGCCAAAATTGTACTTAAGAAATTTGCTCAAAACATGAAAAGATTGAATATGCTTTCATGGAAATAATTCTCTGTGGAACTAGTGTAAGGGAGGAGCTGCTCACTTCTAGGCTTAAAGAAAAACAAATCGGTGTGTGTGTACGAAAACCCAGAATGATACAAAGTTTACACTTACTTGAGTTGAGTTTCATGCACTTGTTTGTGTATGTGCACACATACGGCACTCTTATCATGGTGAAGCATCAGATAGTGCATACATTCAACAGTTGGAAGTTGTTTTAAATGGATCTGTTAGAATGGATTCAGAGGAGGCCATGAAGATGCTCAGAGAGCTGAACCACCTCTCCTGTGTAGACAGGCTGGGAGAGCTGGGGCTGTTCAGCCTAGAGAAGAGAAGGCTCTGGGGACACCTTACAGCACCTTCCAGTACCTGAAGGGGGCTTATAAAAAGGAGGGAGAAGGAATTTTTATATTGGCATGTTAGGACAAGGGGCAGTGGTTTTAAACTGAAAGGGCAGGTTTAGATTAGGCATTAGGAAGAAATTCTTTGCTCAGAGGATGGTGAGGCACTGGAACAGGTTGCCCAGAGAAGTTGTGGATGCCCCATCTAGTGGAGGCTGTCCCTCCCCATGGTAGGGGGATTGGAACCAGGTGATCCTTAAGGTCCCTTCCAATCCTAACCATTCTGTGAGTCTGTGATTCTGTATTTGCAGCGTTTACAGAAAATAAGCTAACAGTTTTCTTCAAAAGGAGCAACATGGCATGTTCCAGTGCTCAAAATTATGGTGTGGATTGCAATTGTGTTTGTTACTTGTATACTAAATAGTAGCTGATTATATATTGGATGCATCTCTTGATGAGGCATGCCTGTATTTTGCTGCATATTTTCCAGTGTTTTGAATAGCATCCTTGCTAGTTTCATTTTGTGATACTCCAAGGAGTATCAGTTTAAAAACTAATTTTTGGTGTCTTAGCATCCATTTGCTCCTTTTTCTCCTTTTCAAAGATTATGAAGGCTTTTTGTCTGTGGTGATAAAGGATGTGCTTGCTCTAGGTTGTATCCTCTTTATTCATAGAATTAGAGAATTGTTTAGGTTGGAAAATACCTCTAAGATCATTGAGTTCATCCGGTAACCCAGCAATACTGTGTTCTAATGCTAAACCGTGTCCTCAAGCACCTCATCCACACATTTTTTGAACTCTTCCAGGGATGCTGATTTCACAAATCTGGCAACCTATTCTAATGCTTGACCACCCTTTCAGTGAAGAAATTTTTCCTAATATCTAATCTAAACCTCTCCTGGCACAACCTCCTTTCATACAGTTGTAGAGAGCGACAAGTTCTCCTCTGAGCCTCCTTTTCTCCACCCCAGCTCCCGCAGCTGCTTCTCATCAGATTTACTCTCTAGCGCCTTCACCAGCTCCATTGCCCTTCTCTGGACTCGCTCCAGTACCTCAATGTCTTTCTTGTAGGGAGGGGCCCAGAACTGAACACAGGATTTCAGGAGTGGCCTCCCCAGTGCTAAGTACGGGGGGATGGTTCCTTCCCTGGTCCTGCTTGCCACAGTATTGCTCATACAGGCCAGGATGCCCTTAACTTGCCAGCTAACCTCGTCTGAGGAATGCCAACATATATTTAACTTTGTATTCAATTCTGGTGGGAAACTTTATGCTGTGTTTCTGATCTAGGCTGTGGAGACTTGAAGTGGTGATGTTTTTGACGTTGTCTCCTCCTCTCCCTGTCTTCTTTTGCAAAATCTTAATTTTTGTATTGTGGTGTTCCCAGCCTTCCCGGGACAGGAACTCAGCGTTATGTCTGTTTCTATTTCATGTCTGGGTGAAGACTGTTTAAATACCTAGACTGAGAACTACTTGCCTCTGTTTAAATTTGTTTATTAAATCCCATTTTCTTTCACCATAACCTCTTGCTGACAGTATGGTGGGGGGAGGAATGAAATTTCTCTTTCTGGGGAGAACTTGATGCACATTCTCTCAGGTGCTCTCTGAGGTTAGAAAACAGTATCTCTCAGACAGGAAAATCTAAATCACTCAGAAATACCTGTTTCTTAAAGCATCATGCAACATGTTTTTGGAGTAATTTGTGTTGTACTAAGTAATTTTCATATTGAAAGCAGAACAGCTCCTTTGCCTGGTCAAAAGCCTTGTGCAAATTCTCATCCAGTTGTGTCCTTCCATATCTCCCTCCTGCAGCAGCTTTCAAAGCTAAAAGCAACCAACCTTCTGTTCGCTCATTTCTCTGCTTTCTCGATGCATTTGGGCTTGGCTCTTACCGCTGTTTCTCTTTGCTCTCGCTGGAGCTCCTTTCCTCTCTTGGTCACTTTCTTTCCTCAGAAACATGTGAAATCCATGCCAGCTTTCACTTTATCTCAGCTGCTCTTTAAATGCTTTGTCTATGGACTGATACATAGATAGTGTAGAACTTCCTCTGGAAGTTTTTGAGATTGGTGAAACTGAGTTGCAGGTTTTTGATACCAGTGTGCCAGTTCTTTATCAGCTGTTGTCCATATGTGAGGTTTAAAACACCAGAGTCCCCGTAGAGAAGGGGGAGATCTTTCACCTACAGGGTAAGCGCAGTAGTCTAAAGTCAGGAGCAAGGCAGTAACTCGTGCCCTACCGCAGAAAGTCGGATCTGCCCTTTGGAGTCTGGGGAATGCCTTTGGAGGCAAGGTGGAAGATGGCTGAGACACCCTTTCCCTGGATGTAGGCAGGTGCCTTGTGACGCCTCAAGGCACATGACACCTCTGAACTGCTGGAGAAAAGTTCCAGCCATCAACCATGGCTTGAAGCTTTTGCAAGGCAGCTAGTACACCTGCAGCAATGCAAATTCAGTTTTTCCTTTTTTTTTTTTTAGTAGATTTTGCAAAGGTTCATTATAAACAGAGTTGAAAGAACTTGCATTTTAAAAAGAAAAAATCTCTTTTTAGTTCTGCCTTTAATCCAGGTCACTTCAATAGGCTCACAGTGAATCTCGCAGAGCTGCCTCAGTACCTGTTGAATATTCATCTGCATGAAGGAAACACAAAGTTTCAGTTTAACAAGCTGTTTAAATTGACTCCTGGGGTATGAGGAGATGTGAAGATGCATTACTTAATCTTAAGTATGTTTGTTAAAAAAATTTAGTAAATTCTGTAGAAAGATGCAAGATTAAAAAAACAAAAAGCTGGCAAAATCATAATGTAAAGGTGAGTGCCTGTCTCTTCCCTCCAGGGAAATGGAGCCTGCTTTGGATGTCTCTGAATTGGGGATAATTAGAGGTCCTCGGGGGGTTGGGGTTTTTTTTTAAGTTCAGTTAAAATACTTCTGTTTACAAAGGAGCTTAAATTTATTACAGTTTTCATTTCAGACTTCTTTTTACACCTTGTGCAGATTTGGAATTAAATAGGTAAACTGTATTAGCTCCTGGTTGGACTTTGAAGCTTTTAGGCTTTTTTTGTGTCTTGTGTCCCATAGTATGAAATACGGTTTTCTGCATTTGCTAATGCTAATAGTAGTACTGCAGCGAGTGCTGGAATAATGCTATGTAGTAATTTTAGACACTAAATGCAGGATAGACTTCAGTAGCAGATGTGTCAGCACAGAAGTACCTAGTATATCTCATTTCAAGGGATATTGAATGTCTTTTTTTCTCCGGATAAGGTTAAAAGTTTTTTTTTCCCTCTTGGAAATTGGGGATTTGTGTTCTTTTCTCCCATCTTTGGAAGAATGAACTTCTAATTCACTTACTGAGGTTGATTTTTCAAATAAGAATGACAGCAAGCACTGTTTGCTGTGGTTCTCAAAGGAAACATAAAGCTTGGCCCCCTGCTTTTAATGGATGGCTGCTGTTGGTACTGAGCAATAAGTCTTGGTGTAGTTAATATTTCATAACTAGGCAGAATGTTTGCTGGAGAATTAATGTAGTGGGCTCTGGTCTCGGGAACAGCTTAAGGGCTCTATATCCATGTGAACTCTGACAGAGGGAGTACAAATCATTCTGTATCACTGCTGATGTTTGCAGAGCTTTCAGCTGTGCTTTTATTTGCTTATTAACATTTTATTCCAAATATTTTTCTGTCAAACTTCTTTTAGGTGTCTCCTAATTTTGTAACAGCATACACACAAATAAGGTTGAAGTAAGTATTGTTTAAGTTACCTCTGTCCTGAGGTACAGTACAGCAGTACAGCCTTCCTGCTTGGTGTCTCTAGAAGTCAGAGAAAGTTACACTGAGTTCTGTTAATTCTTTAATTCCGTGAGGGGGCTGCGGTATGTAGCAAGAGATATCATAGAGACCTTGGTGTTAACACTGTTTTGGTTCCTACATTAGTAGCAACTTTTTCTGGAATGTCAGGTGCCTTTCCCATTCCTTTTTTCATTTGTTAGCTCATTTTATACTGCCTGGGCAGACTGATTGCTCTTGGCAGCTGTTTGCTGTTCTTAGCATGAGCAGCTCATATGCAACCACTAATTTTTTTGCTTTGCCACAGTTTCTTCTGTGGAAGTGACCACAGCCTGTGGTGTGTGCTGGTGCCTAGCACAGTTCTGGGTGGCTGTATTAATGAACATCTTTCCTGTAATGATATTTTTGTCACTGGATTGTCTCCTGAAGGAGAAGAAAACAGTCATTCCTCACAGGCTGTTAAACCTGTGGTAGCTGTGAGCTCCAGAGGTTGTAGGGGGAGCAGTGGCTGAACAGCATTGTGGTTGTGTCAGTGACACTGCATCTATGCAGCAGTTTCTGGGGAAGGGCAGAAGCATGGGTGCATAGTAGTCACTGGGAAAATGAACGTTTGGTTAATAAACTAACTGGGAGTTCTTTAAGTGAAACTAAAAAAGGCAAAACAGTATTTTATTTGTGAGTTGACCTAAGAAGAACACGGGCCAATTCCTGTTAATTCCTTAGTCTAAACATGCCTGGTGATACTGCTCTTTGACATGTTGCTGTTCCCCTTATTTAACACCGGGGTCAACCAGAGTCAGAGGTTGCAAATGCTGTTTTATACTGTTCAGAACAGACGAACCCTCAGTGGTATTTAACTTCTAGTTCTTTATTACATTTCATCTACTATGTGTGCATCTCTCCCCCCCTCCCACTAGTTCTGTTCATTTAGGCGGCTTTTTCTTACCAGCAGAGATGAGTAAGAGCTAAAGACTGACCCAGTTCAGATACTGCGATGGAACATGCACCTCAGGGAACAGCAGGACGTGTTTTCTCTGTCGCATGGCTAGATACGTTGCTCCAATCTCTGTGCTGAAGACTTAAAAACCCTCCTATTTTTAAAAAACTGGAAAATTAGGTGGTAATTTGTGTTCTCTTGAAGCATGTGGAGGTTTGAGACTTTATTCTTTGAAAAGGTGTGCTAATTTGGTGCTTGTTGGAAAGGTTATGTGAGGAGCTGGCTCGCATGTAGTACTCTGTGAAGGCAGTGTATGAAATACGTAGTTTGCTTCTTTACTATTCAGAGAAACACAGTGTCAGACAAATAATGCAAGTTATGGTGGTAGCATTCCAGAAAACAGAAGTTTTCAGGGGTTAAAAAGGTAAATTGAAATGGATTATGAGCTCCCAGGAAACAATATCCAAGCAAATGGTAGGATTTGAAGACTGAGTTAATTTCCTTGTACTCTAATTTTTTATTCCACCCCGAGGATTTGTGTATAATGATATGTGCAGTGGGCTGTCTGTAGCCAAAGGCTTTTAGAAAGTAGTCTGCCTTAGGTCTTTGTTTCATCCTGCTGAAATGGATAAGGATTTACAGGGGACAGAATCAGACAGATGTTAAAAGGTTTTGAAAAGCTCTCCATTCATACATGCTGACAAGATTAATGAGGCACTTCCCAGCTCGGCACATAATTTTTATATGCAGTTTATGCTTCTCAACTGAAAAAAAGTTAGTTCCCTTTTTAATTCCTTCTCTTTAATACAACTATTTTGTTTACTTGTTCGGACTTCACTATTGACTATTCCTTAGGAATTCTAAATTAATTTAGAGTGTTCATATGTATATTTTCTATCTGCTCCAGTGAGAAGTTATGGTACTGATGTGAAAAGATCCATCAAATTTCTGCGTAAGTTTAAAGCACTGTAGGAAAATATATAGTAGATTGAAACAAAATAAAACCAAGAACTCCATCATTACTAAACACTCTAGTAACTAGAAAGTGTATATGTAATGTATTAAAAATACAGTGTGTTTTTGTTCTACAGGTGCATCCTAAATGAATAGAAGTACTATGCAGAAGTACTTCTTTCTTTTTTTTTGTCTTAAATTTTTAATGAAGTTGCTTCCACCCAGGTGGTCAGCATCTAAAACCTGTAGACCAGATGGTTCTCTCCAGGAGAGTGAAATGCAGAATTGCACAGTGCAGTCTAATGGTGCCAGACCATGCAGGACAATCTGCTGCCTGAGCTTGCCTTAAAAGCAGAGCAGGAATAAACCAGAATTAACTGATGAAAAATGGTCACGGGCCAAACTGGGGCAGAACATAATCTGCTGGATTATTTCTTGGGGAACATAAAGCAATACTTGAATAGCAGCAGATGAGAATGAATTTTAAGTATATAATCGTGCTTGAGGCTGATTCGCTGCTTTTACCTATTGAGTTGCTAAATATTACAGTGGAGAAAGACAAATGCTTTTAAAATCCATGCCCCCCACTCTGTGATAAACCCGTAAATATGTGGCTTGCTGAGCATCAGCGAATAGATGTAGAAGGAGAACCTCCCTTCCTGGCCTTACAGCAATCCAGTAAATCTTGTGGTTTTTGCTTTCTTCTCTTCCCTGAAGGCAGAATCCAGTCATTTTCTGAAGTCACACGTCAGTTTATGTAAGGGATTTCTTTCCTGCCCTTTCTGTTGTAATCTAAACGACCAAATTTCCTGCAGATAATGTAACTGTACCTTGTATCAAAATGGTGGTTGTTTCTTTCTCAACGTGGGAGCATATTTTTCTTTAGCCTTTGAGGAAATACCCTTTTTCATTAGCAGACATACAAGTATAACTTGAAAGCCTCTGCATAAGAAATTTAGGCTTGCTTGCATAAGCTGCTGCTTTCATCTCCTTCAGCACATCTGCATCATGCTTTCCCCCAGGGGGCTTATAGTGTCCCGTCTGAGAGGAGGAATGGGTTTGCATCTCGGAGAATAGGCTACAAATTCAGGCAAGCGTTAATTTAGTATCTCTGTAGCAAGTAGCTACGCGTGATGGAAGTCTGGCAGCAGATGGAAACTCAACTAGGAGTGAAAGCAGGAAGGAATGTGTCTTGCACCATCCCTGGCTTGAGAGAATTTCTTGATGAAAATTAAGATTAATGGTTATTCTATTCTTAAATTTAAGATGAGTGGGGTGATCTTCCTTTTGAATTAATTCTCTTGGCTGCAATAAAATTCTGGTGTGTAACAGAGTGCTTTGATCTGTGCAGTTGTCCTTTTGAAGCAGCTGATGGAGGACAGAATATAATTAATCTATAAGCACATGTTGCCTTCTACTTGAGGCTTTTTTCATATTTTGCTTTTATGTATCCTTTTGCTTATGTATATGTGAGACTGTCAAAAAGAAATCCAAGTTTTGATTGTCTTGTCTAGAATAAGACTTTTTTGTTTTCCTATACTGAAACATTTGAGAGAGCAGGTACCAATATATATTTTCTTCCAGGACTGAACTCGGGGCCCTCTGTGCTATCCATCAGTGTTACATGGGACTCTTGTCCAAGCTTTGCTGGTGGTGGCCTATTTATATGGCTGTAGGTGACTCTGGCAAAAGCCAGGTGGTTGTGGGGCAAATGCAGTGTTGAAACACAAGCCTCTCCCTTGGGGGCTTTCTGTGCATGCCCTGGGGTGAGGTGGCTGGTTTCTCCTTTTGAACAGACCTTTAACTTCTGCGCTGGAGCGGGACTCCGAGGTGCCCAGCCTCTGGCTGCGTGTGAAGAAGGGGAGGGCTTGGGATGACGAGTGGGCTTCATTTTATCTGTATAACCTCCGCAGAGGAAGGTTGTTGCTAGGTGTTGTGTGTCACTATGTCAGCGAGATAGCTGAAACGGGCGTGAGGCAAGAGGGGTTACTGACCCTGATGTGAGGAGTACGTATGGCTAACATGGAGCAGTGAGTTCAGAGAAGGAGACTCCTGATGGTCAACTAGCATACCACAAAATCTCTGCTAAGAATCAAATTTGGTCATGTATTTAGTACCACCTGAATTTACTGTAATATTGAATTATTTTAATCTCTGTCATTGGAGAGTTTGTTATTGTAAATTATTATTTAATAAAGAAGTAGTGAGCCATGCTAATCAGATTGCAGTAGCATTATGCCAAGCTCTCTGCAGTCATCTAGTGAAAGACAATTTCTGCTTCACAAATCAATCTCTCCCACTAAGTCCTGTCCCCTCTGTTGTTGTAGGCTGGGGGCAGGGGTGTCCTTATTGGTGCTAGGTAATCGGGATATGAATTTGAGCTAAAAAGCATTTGGGGCAAAAGACTTTCTGTGCTACATTACTCATCAAATTTTGGTGCACTTACGAACACTATTCTTTATAACTAAATTCAAATACAGCACTGTACCAGCTACTAAGAACAAAATTAAGTCTATCCCAGCTGAAACCAGGACAAATAGTTACGCAGTTTTTTCAGGTTCAGCTGATTGTAGTAATGTGTCATGCTGCCCGTGTCACAGAAGAGGAAACTCTGCTTTGAGATTATTACATGAAAGAGAAGGATAAACCTGCAGGAGTATAAAGCCAGCAAAAAGCCTGTCTAGCATACACGTAATAGTTCAATTTAATGTTTTCTAGAAAATCTATTTTAAGTACCTTTGCCATGATTTTTGCAAATTTTTGATTTACAAATATTTCCACTGTCTCACTCAGATTTTTAGATCTAGAGTTTCAATATAGGTGGTACCATGAAAATGATATCAAGATTATAGTATATGGACCTTATGACCATTTTGGTTTTACAGATGTGTAAGGCAACTTTTGCAAGGTTGGCTGGTATAGCTGGAACAGCCACGGAAAGTCGAAGAACTGTATATGGAGATTATAGAGATTTTAAAAATGAAATTAAAAGGAGAAATTAGTTCCAGCTCTTTATCCCCAGACACCTACCTCAGTAGGAAGCTACTGGAATGACTGACAGTGCATGATTGAGTCTCACAGTTCTAATGTGCATCTTCAAGCAAACTTTTTTTTTTTCAAGAGGCCATTACTGAAGATGATGATTTTTACTTGCATCCAGTTACATTACATTTCTCTAGGGTAATTGTGCATCTGCAAACAAGGTTGAGAGGAATCAAGGAATTTTAAAGAAAGAGACTAGTGTGGAACCTAACAATGATCAGTCTCAACAAAATGCATGTATATGAAAGTGACCTGAGGGATTTCTGAATGTGATGGAAAAAAATAAATTTGCTCTTCTCAGAATATTGTTTTACATCACTCTTATCTTAATTGCTAGTGCACACTGTGTTATTGCATTAGGATATGTACACAAAATATTTATGACTAGTCTCTTGAAACTGAAACAATTAAACGTGCTGTTCTTGGAAAAATATCTAAGAACCATATAAATAGTTGATTGGTTATTGCTAGCACATTCTTTAAAGAGCACAACTTAGATCCTAGGTGAAGAGGTGACCCCCGTGGGGGGGATGGGCATGAGTGGATGCTTGGGGCACGGGGTTTCTCTGTCCCTGTTCCCTTGGTCACGTGTACCCCAAATCCTGTCCCCCATTGGTCAGTTTGAATGTAGCCCGCGGGAATCCTGTACTTAAGGGAGTGTTCACGGGACCCCGGGGGGGTTGTTCCAGACCTGTTCTGGGGGCAGTCGCTGTCGGAGTCCCTGCCGGGCTCCGGCCATGTGCGGCTGGGGGAATAAAACCTGAAAACATCTATCAAATATCGTCTCCTTGATTCTTCCACGGGCCAAGGCTGTCTCCCAGGGAAAGGTTGCAGCCACCCCACTGCAACACTAGGTGCCTAGCTGAGGTTGCAGGGGTGCCCCAGAATATCAGTAGTGCATTGCTAGGGCAGGATGCCCATTACCTGGTACAGATATAGGTGAGGGGGTTTTGAGAGACGGGTGTGATACCTACTGAAAACAGTAATTGAAATCATAGGGTCATAGAATGGTTTGGGTCAGAAAGGACCTTGAAGATCATCTAGTTCCTCGCCCCTGCCATGAGCAGGGACACGTTCCACTAGACCACGTTACTCAAGTGCTAGCAGAAGGATCCCTTGTCCATGACTTCACCTGTGTGGAAGGGTCAGTATGCCAGCTGCACATCCACCAGCCAGGTCTAACCAAACAATGGAATTTAAAATAGTGAATAAAACTGTGTTAGCTATTGAAAGTGTTCGGGTTTTTTGACAAGAATACGGCAATGTCTTTGTACTAAATAGTATGGAGCAGGTGCCTCTTGTAAGTTTTTGTATTTCAGTGCAAGCTTCTTTCAAGAAGGGTTAAACCTCTTCTAAGCTGTGAGCTCCGTGGTGTGGGTGGGTGGCCTGTGCTGCTTATTGCTGCAGCGAGACTATCTGTGCTGTGCGGTGGCTTGCATGCAGAATGGGGGGGGTGAAGACAGAGTCTGAAATTCTGTGCCTGGGTGTTAAGGTCAAGAAAAACAAAACAACCTGTAATTCCTCTCTTGGGTCACCTACAGAGGTACCTAATTCAGGATATGTAGCTGCTGCTTTTGTCAAATAGGTAAGAGATCATTGCTGGTGAGCAGTTCTCTCCCTTGCCAGGGGCAGTACTTGGATGCTGTGCCAGGTGTGCCCTGTTTCTGTGTGGTGGCCATGTCATGCCAGGTGGCTGATGTGATGCTAGGGAATTACAGAATCATAGAATATGCTGAGTTGGAAGGGACCTTCAAGGGTCATCAAGTCCAGCTCCTGGCCCTGCACAGGACCATCCCCAAGAGTCACACCATGTGCCTGAGAGCACTGTCCAAACACTTCTTGAACTCTCGCGGGCTGGTGCTGTGACCGTGGCCCTGGGGAGCCTGTGCCAGTGCCCAGCAACCCTCTGGGTGAAAAGTCTTTTTCTCATATCCAACCTAAACCTCCCCTGACTCCGCTTCAGGCCTGGCTGGAGATGCTGTGCCTGATGCACCTCAGGACATGGTTGGCCTTCTTGGCTGCCGAGGCACTGCTGATTCATAGTCATCTTTCAGTAAAGCAGGACCCTCAGGGCCCTTTCCACAGTGCTGCTTTCCAGCATCTCATTCCCCAGTCTGTACATCCAGGGTTGCCCCATCGCAGTGCAGAGTCCAGCACTTCCGTGGTTGAACTTCATATGAACTTGACCAGCAGCTCAGCAGCTTTGGCGGTTATGTAAGCAGCAATGTCTCTTGTCTGAAGTTGCACGAAACAGAAAATAAGGTTAAAAGAGACAGCCAGCTGTTGAGAGTTGTAGTGATCTTCCTAGGCAAAGCCTCTCCCCTGTGATAAGTGCTGATTGACAGGAGCAGAGTATGCGTCAAACCTTGGATGATCTAGAGCATATGGCTTACAAACATTTGGGATGACAAGGGACTTTTCTCTGCAGATATAAAAAGAGCCTGCCCCAGGACATGGTGGCAGTGTGCCATTAGGAAACCACCTTGCAGGGGGTTTAGAAGAAGGATGTGGCTTTTGCTGGCCATCTGGACTTTTGCCACCTGAACTTAAGTCATTCTAATGAACCGTTAGATTATGAACCATTTGCAACCAACCATATCCAGGCCTTTGTGTAGGAGCTTTGCCCTACTGTTACAAGGGTGCTGTCAGTGCCCCTTTGAAACCTTGCTGGTCTTCAAGGTACAGTTAGTAATTTTGTGTGTGCTTGAGGTAAAGCAAGCTGTCAGTATTTTCTGGGAGCAGGTATCTGGCAGGCAGATAAGAAAAAATAGGAGCTCCTTTATTCTGCTTCATTGTAGCTGCTGTGGTTCACTGGAATTAAGAGACTTGCTTTGATTTTTATTTTTATTGCTTGTACTACCTGTGTGTATCATACTCAGTCTGTAGTACCACAGCGAGTAAAGCTTTTTATTGAGCTAAAGCTGTGTTGACAGTACCATGCTGTTTCCAAAGAGCAAGAGACTGATGGTCAGTTATTGGAAAGCTTGTGGCTGCCAGTCGTTATGCATCTGAGGTGTCGCGGCTGTACTATGTTTCTAGAGCAAAAGGGAGGAGGGGAGATGGAGAGGCAAAATTTTAGGCATTTCTAAGATATTTAGGGCATCCTGCTCCCATGTTGTCACAGAATGGCTGAGGTTGGAAAGGACCTCTGAAGATTACCGGGGCCAGCCCCGCTGCTGATTTAGGCTTGCTGTGCGTAGATGATTTTTAATGGTAACATTAGGAGATTAAGCACCTTTGTGTCTTGTGAATAGCTGTGTGAACTACACGTTTCTTACCTAGAGTTTCAAAATTAATGTGATGCTTATGTTACGTCCTTGTTTAGGCATGTGTTGAGGGGAGGGTAACACAGCAATTTTGCACTGATGACTTGATTAGATTGTCTGCTTTCAGTGAACGCATTTGTGTGATCTCATTTTTCTGTTGCTCTTTGGACACAATTGGCATCTTAATTAAGGACAGAATGCTGAGGACAATGTTGAACACAGATTGCAGAGTTATGGAAAAAAGGTGTTGAAGTATGAGTTTGGCCTTCAGGGTGGTCTGTCACAAAGCTGGCTGCAGCATTCTTGCTAAGTATGAAATGAATGCCCTTGCAACGTGTAACGAGCAGGGTAACAAAGAGGTTGATCAGAAAGAAGAGGGAAGCCAGGCAAGAAAAGTGAGTGGGCATAGTAGCTGAGAGATTACATTTTGCAAAGTTATCGATGTACTTCGTTCTCTCCAGATGCAAGTGCAGCTGCTGGTCTGTGTGCAGGTGTTAGAGGCAGGAGACAGCTGTGAGGGAGCACAACAGCAACAGAAAAAGCTGCTAGGTCACGTCCTTCCAAGCTGCAACTTAGTACTGGGCATAACAATTCCTTCCAGGAGAGTATCACAGGATACCCATAATTTAGGGTGAAGATGCTTCTAGGCCTGCACGAGAGATTCAGTGTAGACTGGGCATCTAGGAAGTCGAGTCATCACTGAGTTCACCAGGCTTGTGACTCTCTCACCAAAGCTCTGCCAACCTTGCAGTGCTAAAATGAAGTGCCCTGAGCCCCGTTGAAGGAAGTGCCGCTTTCCAGAAGGCTTAGAGGTTCATCAGGAGACAAATTGTATATAATATTTTCATTAATTATCTTGGCATAAGAGAGTGGGCATGTGCTAATAAATTCTGCTGAGGACACTCTGTGGGAGGCACTGTCAAACAGAGGACTGGCAATGAAGGAAGAACTGGAATGTATTAAAGGTTGCAGTAGTAAAAATGAGTTGAAGTCCTTAGTTTTGTTCACGAAGCTGACTCTTTCTGTTGTTAGCATCCTGTTCATCATCTTGTCTGTGGAGGAGAAAGTCCTGGCTTTCACAGTTAATGGCAGAATGGCTGTAAGTGTGAAAAAGATAAATTCTGTCTTGTCTGAGCAGACATTTCTAATAAACACAGGCAAGTGTTGAGCTGATTTTCATCCATGTGTGGTTAGAAGTCCTGGTTAAATTTTTCTGGAATAACGAACATATTTCTGATGGTATTCAAGTTGAAATTAAACAAAAGCAAGCACAGACAAAGTGCTCCAAGGATGAAGGATGCAGAAGCAGTAGGACAGTGCATACTAAAAACAAAAGGTTGAGGAGAAAAAGCCAGAGGAACAATGGCTTATTTTCTTTAAAAGCCAGTGGTGGTACAAAAATGGCTGGTCGTCTATTAATAAAGATAAATGGTCAGCTTGGGATTAGAAGAAAAGTTACCTCTCTATGATGAGAGGCACAGTTGACTGAACTGTTCTCATTGTACGCATGGTATCTTCCCATAGTATGCTATCACTGGAAACTCTTCAGTCTTTAGTTAGCCCTCTGGGGGCTTCAGAAAGCAATGTTAGGGTAGAAGTAGCCACATGATTTTTTTTTTTTTTTAATTAATGCATGAGCCAGAATTCTTGGTGGTTTCTTTTGAAATTTCATATTACAGTATAAAGATGGAACTGTATGCAGATTGTGAAAAATAAATTCAAAAGCTTCTTTAAAGTATCTCTGAAACAGCTTTAAAGTACAGTGAGGAAAGGGCCTGTTGAAGAACGACAACAAATCTTGAAAGTAAATTTGTTTCTGTATCTTGAAAATTTAGAAGCACTAATCTGTTTTTCTGAAGTCTTCCAGTTATAGGTGCTGGTGGGAGTTGGTGCTTCTGCCTGACTTACAGGGTTTCACTGGAGATGGAGCAGTATTAAGAAGAAAAACAGAAGAGTCCAAGAGCTACCAATTTAATTTAATAGGATTTCCTTTTCAAAACTGGTGGCATACTTAGGGGGTTGAACTTCTATTGCACAGAAAACTGTCGTTTAAGCCTTTGGAGGTGTATTAAAAGACCAGGTCAGTTGCATTGTTTTTATTTACTCTTGTGTCTGTTGGCAATACATATGCAGTGAAGGAACAGTAGTGCTTTATCAGCAGAAAATGAGAGGAGCCTGAACATCGTGTAAGTCACCAATATTTGGCTCCTGCAACATGACTGAGTGGGCCAAATAACTGAAGTGGGCACTCTGCAAATTGAGCACATGGGTAGTAATGCTGGCAGCCAAACCTCTATCCCATCACTTAAGAATATTGAGCATGCTGGGAAGAGGAGGCTGGGCTGAGGGGGGATAGGGGACCCTGTTGGGAATGTCCATCTGCTCTTCATGCTGATGAGGTTACATGCCTGTGATTTCTTGGCTGGAGAAACTTGACTTAATAAATAAATTTTAAAAAAGCTTCTGTGACTAATAACAGTTTGTGCCAGAAGAGGATGGTATCAATTTGGGAGTTTAAAAAAAAAAAAAAGAAAACAAGATGTCTTTGCTGTGGATCATTCAGCATCCAAGTGATTTTTTTTTTCCCCCCCATTAAGATATTTGAACACTTTGGTATCTTATTCAAACTAATAATTGCGTGTTTTGAGTATGCTAGTGCACATGTTCTTACAGCTGCTGTTCCCATGTGGGAAAAGCAGTGCTATTAACACAGCCTCCTGCTGGGGTTATAAACCTTGCTATTACGTGTTGGGAGAATGAATTGCGAGGAGCTTGTATGTGAAGGAGATACAGACTGATTTCTGCAAGTGAACTATACTCTTATTTTACTGTATCGCCGTGAGTCAGAAAGACGGAAGGTTGTCAGAGGTGGAAAGGTAGTCAGCTTTCTACAACCCATGAAGTAAATTACGGTTTCGATATATAATTTGTGAAGTCAGTTCAGTGAGGGGAAAATAGAAGACAAATTCCAGTATAAGATTGCTTACTATTAATTAACAGTGATTTTGAGTAATTAAGAGTAGTAAGAAGATGGGTATTGATATTTTTGAAGCATTTTTATTAGCTTTATGAGGTTTTCAAAGTCACTGCACATTTCTAGGCTCTGTCTTGAAAGTTATTTTCTCCTCTAACGACTCTCAGTAGCATAAAGTCACATGCACTTTCTTTACACTGATAGTATGGAAGAAGAAATTATTTCTTTGGTACTTTTTTTTTTGTTTGTTTGTTTTGTTTTGTTTTGTTTACAGTAGACTGCCTAGTCCTCTGTTAGGAGTCATTAGGCAACATGCTGTCTTTTTTGACTTTTTTTGAATCTTCTAGCTTTTGTTTTGGAAGCCAGCATAACCTACCAAGTCCTCTTTATGAGTCCAAGCAGAAGTTATTGCATGAAGATGTGAGTTAAGCCTTAAAAGTGAACGAGATATTGCTGAAATTCCTTTACATTTCTGGGGATATATTATTAGGAAATATCATCAGATGAGGAATAGATCTTTTTATTTATAGCTCTTGTTTGTTTTCTTCAATGTAGGAGTTCAGGTTAGTATATAATAATTTGTGTTATGTTGTGTTTTGGCTTGATCCTGATAATGGAGAAACGTCAGTATCTGTTGCATCTGCTGAGTTAATAATTTTCTTTCCTGAGGATGTACATGAGGAGTGCTCTTGAAGAATAAACTCTGCTGCAGCATACCATACCGTTATTGTACTTCTATGTAAGTGCAATGAAATGAACGCCTCCAGTAACATGTGGAGGCATTTAATTATCAGAACCATTTGTTATTATTATTTGATTTGCTGTTGGGGGAAGTAGCAAGGAAAAAAAGCCAAAATCCTCCTGGGAAACCAAAGCTTTTTAGATGTGTTCTGTGGTTGATGTTTCATGCTTGTTAACTCCAGGATTTGGTTTCAAAGCCCTTTTAATAGAAACACTAATGGGATTCTTCTCCATCTTAGAGAGTGCGATAAGAGACTTTTTGTGGGAGAGCAACATGAGCTGCACAGAGCAACATACCATTCAGTAACACTGTCCAGATTTCCACAGAGCTGGTGTTACTGGGATAGTATTTCATAAGACTGGTGGGAATGATTCTTCTCCAGTCATTGCTTATGTGCTTGTTTGGGGCTTGTCAGTTTGCTGGCACTCTGCTCTGGCCCGTGTACTTAAACTTGTGCATATTCTCTAATAGCAAAAGGGTGGGTAGGCAAACCCAAAACATGCCCACCACCACACACTCGAGGTAGGTGCCTCCCTCAGTGTGCACTTCTCACCAGCGAGTGAAAGCTCCCACCTGGAAACCTTTTTCTTCCTACCTGCCGTTGCAGTGATCTGCCGTAGAGAAACCAGGAGTCACTGGCTAAACATCTTAGCACGGACACTTGCACTGGTTTGATTGCAGAGTCTGGAGCTTCAGGGGGGCTAATTTACCGTGTTTTTTGGGGAAATTCCTTATTCCTGCTGGCCAGCTGCTGTTAATCTCTAATATGGCTTGGATCCGTTCATGGATTAGAGCATCTGAGAGGCACGGACAGGACAAAGGAGACTTGAGCAGGAGGAGCGTGTTACCTCCTGTGAACTCTTCATTTAGTTGTACAGTCTCTTGGTCTGTCTTCAGTTTGTGACAGCTCATCTTGATTAGTCCTTAATCCTGTGTGGATTATGCCACTGATGATGTTAAATCTTTACCTTATGGAAGTAACATTTAACATATGGGTCTTTCATTTCCTTTATTTCAAATCTATGGGATTATGTTTCTTCCAGTGTCGCAGGTCCTTCTCAGAGTTTTAGTCATGCCCAGTGTAATTGTTACTCTTCTAAGTTAAATAATAATGCTGTTGTAAAGTTATTGTGCTACACAGTAGATTATATTTTGAGCTGTGGACTTGAGCTTTCTGAGCAAGAGTTGATTTAAGTGACTCTAGGCTTGGAGCTAGTGGATTTTTTTTCTCTTCCTTTTTCTGTCACCCTACCAGAGGTAAGCCCTTGAGATGAACAGCTAATGTGAAGGAAAATGATCTAAGGACACTTGCTGGTAATTAGTTGTAAAAATAGGTAGTACTCTATTTGTTTTCCTTAATTCTTGTTCATGCCAAGACAACTTGCAAACAGGTTTTGTTTAGACTTAGTAATTTCTGGTTTACACTGTTTCTTTTCAACTGGGAATGCTGTAAATCCTTTTCAAATAATGTGTCTATCCGATGCATTCCCATGTAGTATTAACATCAGGCGTGCCCTCTCATTACAGCAGGAACTGCTTCCCCCGGAGGTGCAGAGAAGCAGAATTAGGTTTGAATGGAAAAATCAAATAAAGCTGAATTGAAAGGAAAAAGAATTGGCATGAGTTTGTGAAGTGAGGGCTGAGCGTATTGTATTGTAGGCTGTACACCTGCTCAATTTAGTGGCTATTGTAAATGGGGCTCCTCAGTGTAGTACGGTACCTACCCCCACATTATACCCACCCTGCCCTCCACAATCCTTAAAAATGAGTTTGAAGTGCAGCCAGCAGATACTGCCTTACTTTATTGTAGAGCAGCCACCTAACTTTTGACAGTCAGTTTTTGTTGTGCATACTGCGCATTGATTAATAGCACAAAAGTCTTTCTGAAGAAGTATTTTTTTTTTTTTAAACAAGAAATAAAGGAGATGTAGATAGTCCTGGAAAGGAATGCCACGTGCTGTAGGCCAGCAGATGTTTTTCAGCAGTTCCTGAGTCTACTGGCCCTTCATTCCGGTCCTTGCTCAGCCTGGCAGCACAAGGATGACCTGGCTCCACAGCAGTCATTGCAGTGCCACCATGAACGTGTCACCTGCGAGGCTGCACTGTAAGTGCAGTGCAAGAGGGGATGCTGCCTTCACGATCAGGAGGCCTTGATGCTGACTCTTACACAGGTGCTTGAGTCACACCAAATCAGAGTCTGAGCTGATGCAGCTTTTCTTGATAGCTAACGTATGAAAATAACAGGACTTCAGCAGAGTTTAAAGGGTTGGAGATAAACTTCAGTGTTGTTTTGCAGCCTCAGATACGTTTTTTTCTATATTGTGAAGCTGCTATTTTTCACCTTTTTTTCCTGAATGGTTTTTTGTGAAAACAGCAACGTATTTCTTTTTTTGTTTTGTTTTCTGTTGTAATAAATATCTCTCTAATAATACAGTAGCAATGAGGGAGAATTTTTGTCTGAGATGCAAAATCTGTATATGACTCAAGTATATGGGTAGCATTAGGCTGATGATTACAGAGGACCCATTTTCTGTGAAAAATGCCTTGAACTAAGCATGAAACTTGACTCTGAATTTACACTGGTTTTGTTTACTCATTCCTTTCAGAATGGCAGATTTTTTTCTGGCTTGCATAATTTAAAAAATAAAATACAGTGGTAGATTATTTGATGACAGCTGTTGTCTCAAAATTCTATTCAGGAATTTTTTTTTTTCCATCTGTACTTCATTTATTCTTGGCCTCTCAGTTAAGTGTGAAGTTGTTCTGGCATTGAGACTGGAAATCAATTCTGTGTCCCAGGTTTTGATGCAGTCCCAGTGTCAGGACAAGCAGAGGCCTAGATAATTTCCTTTTCTCCTGCTGTAGCTCTGCTGTCTTTGTCCTGACGTATTGAAAAGTAGGGTAGAACAAAGCACAAGGGGACGAGCAAAACTAACGTAGGAAATCACAGTTGTAAAGCGTATATTCGGAAGAATTTTAACACTGTGCCTATACTTTATTTCAAAAGTTTATAGATTAATTTGCATGATTATATTTTTTTCCTTAGTGTTGCTCTTTCTGTAATTTCTTGCGAAGTCTTCATTTGTCACGCTGAACCCCTCACTGT
>VYZQ01006395.1:1215-12611 GCA_013400655.1 Mystacornis crossleyi | reverse complement strand
TTATTTTATCACCATGTTGCCAGAGAAAGCCATCACCTCACACATGATCAGGTGTACCAGGTATAATCACAAATTAATTAGGCCTTCCAATGTAAAATCCAGAGCAGCCACTCCTGTGAAAACATACTACTTCTTTTTTAATCTTATTTTCTGTTTTAATGAAAGATGGAGAGAACTCTTCCCAAAATTTGACTTAGCGAACTAATGAAAGACACCATTTTAAAGTACTGTTATCACCTGTCTGTTCTCCCAGTTTCATTCTCCATTCCTGGTACAGGCCAGAAATATATTTCCCATTTTTTAGCAAGCTTGTAAGATTTCAGAATTGTTCTTTCTAAGCACTGGGATGCAAACCAGACCTTTGACTCTTTCCTGTCCTTATCCATTCTGCAGTCAGGCATGACTGATATCATTCAGTATTTCTTTCCAGTCCAAAAATTAATAAACAGACAGGAAAGGTTGAATGGGAGAACCTGTTCCTTCCTACAATATCTTGATTGTTTGACTACTCACTGGAGGTACCCAGTGCAGTTCTCTGTTCTTTCAATGGGAAATTCTTCTGTAAGCCCAAAGAAATTTCTGATCAAAATATTTTCCAAGTTTGTTCAGTCTTACAAATGAGTTTTCTTTTTGACAAAACTTGGTTTTTTGAGGTGGCAGAATGTTTTGAAAAATTCCCGGCTAACTCCATTAATTTATTCCCTAAAGGAAAACAATAGCATTCTTCCCAGAACTGTTGCAAAATCTGTTTGTTTATATTTGTTTCAAAACTGAGTTGACTAAAGAGGTTGTAATTATAGCAATCTAAGTAATTTGTTTAAAAGCAGATACAAGGAAAACAAATCACGAATTAAAATTTTACTGGTTTAGCCCTGATGGAACGATTTAAAATAGATTTTTCTAAGCAAGTAAGCTCCATTTAGGGAAAAATCTTTCCTTAAATGGGAAGGAAGTGCAATCAATGTATTTTCACAAAATGTGAAGCTGAAGCCTAATTGTAGATTAATTTCCCTTGCATTTGTTAATTATTTTGAAGTGTTTATAATATAACAGTTTAAGCTCAAGTGCAGAAAACATTATAATATTTCTCCTCTTGGCTTATCTGAACAGGGGGAATTTGTCTCCTGTTTATTGTCACTCTTGCGACAAATGACTGATAGACATTATCAACAGCTTCTTGATAGCTTCAGCACAAAGGAGGATCTGAGGGTGAGTAAAAGAATTGTGTTTCCATTTGTTTAGGCCTTTCTATTTCTCTTTCTGATTTATCTCCCTCTATGATATCTCTGTGCTTTGATGAATCACTTCAGTATTTAAAGGCAGTGTGTTTCACAGATTAGCTAACTATTGCACAGGTTTTCTTGGGAACTTGGGTCCACTCTTACAGTGTGGCAAGGCTGTTATTGCTTCTGCAATGATAGCAGAGAGAATATGGATGGAGGGAACTATATAATTGCTTTAAAGCCATGAACTGAGCCTCCAAACCCGTTTTAAAGATGGTGTCAGTCTCAGGTTACACTGCTCTTGTTTGATTCTTCCTGTCTGGCAACTGGGGATTTTTATGTTTGGGTTACTATACTTGCTTATTCTTTTCATTCATTAAATTATGTATGGCAATAGCAAACATGCAGCTTGAGAAATGCATTATCAACTAAGTCTTCATTTTTCTTAGCTGTGCAGCACATCCATTGGCAGGAGGATGTGTCAGACTTAAAATGTCTGCTGGTTTTGATCATAGAAAAGAGTAGCTGCGGAGCTCTTTCAAGGCAACTTCTATCAGTTGCATTAATTGAGTTACTGGGGTTGTGGAAATACAACAGTTTTAATTCCTTTTTGGAGGAGGGGCGGGATTAAAAAAATTTTTTTAAAGGTAAGATTTCCTGCGTAAAGATATACACCAAGATTTCCACTCTGCTGGACCCTGAGAAACTTACATAGTACCAAATTTGATCCACACAAAAAATCTTAAGTAATCCTTTATACACATTTTTCAGCCAGTAATCATGTTGTAATGTGAGAATATATTTCAGATGTTACTCTTAATTACCATTTGATAAACTTAAGTACTGCCCTGAAAAGGGGAGTCTAGTCATGGTGCAATTTCAGATTTACTTAAATTCCTGATAGCTGCTTAGACCTGAAGAGAGGATACCATTTGTGAGTGCCTTTTCTTTGAGTGAGATAGTCATATAGAGCTTGACAGATAGAAAATGCTGCTAAGAAGTTACCATGAATCAAGAGCACTGTCTAGGAGTTGTATAGGGTGAACAATTTTTATATGAGCAATACAGCATCTGTTTTCACCTAGAATAGTTGCTATCCTTAGGTATTTTTCATAAATATTGTGGAACCTAGGCATTTTTTAGTGGAAATATTCTCCCTTTTGTGTGAGTTTTGAACAGGTATTCCTAGAGGCTTCAGGCTTTATTTCTGTTTGATATATCTGTGAAATACAGTGTTGAGTTTATTCAGACTTTTCTTCCTTCTAGAATATGAAAAATCTCTGGAATTAATGCTTGAATGGTGTTTGATTTGGCACATTTAAATTCCCCCCACGCACATACCCTACTACTACGCAGAGACATATGGAAAGCAGCTGTAGCTGGTGCCATCAGCTATCAAAACAGAGGTCTTAAGAATTCAAGTCCAGAGTTTGTTATTTCCATTCAGATCTCATCAAATCAGCATCAGCTCCACCGGTGATTCAGTGGCAGTAGTCTAATCATCATTAATGCAGCATTCCTTCTCTTCTGGATCTTAAATAATATATTGTGTTTTCCCCTCACTTGGAAATATCAAATATCACTGAGAGCAAGAGGGAAAGATGAGAGCTAGTGTGTGAGACCGACACTGCTGTTAATCATGAGCTGAATGTGTGTGACTAGGCTATCTAATACATCTTGCCACTTCCCTTTTTACTTTTCTGCTTTGATTGCCAAGTGTGGGATTTTCTTTGCTTTAAGATATCTTAGGAAATTATATTAGTATGGACAAATGAAAATTCAAAAGGTAAATATCAGTGATAAGACTTTCTTTTCCCTGAGATGCTTTAGAAGCTGAAATAGTAGCCTTAGTTAATCTAGTGGCTAGTTTGGATTTAAACTTCAATGGTAACTACCATCAGCTTGCTGTATTTCTGACTCCAAATTTTTCCCCCAGTCAGTGGTACCCAAGTGAGTTGGGTCTTCCTGAAGCCTCATTACAAGTTACAGATCTGACGGGAGGTTTACAAGAGGCTTATCTGAGTGTAACTTAGGCCTTTGAATTGATTTGTGCTCTGCTTTTTTGCTTTAGCTACCTCTGGTTATAATTAACCATCTATACTAAATGATTAGGCACTGATACCACATGACATTTCATCTTTCTTCCGACTAATTCTCAAGGTGACTATGTAAGTACTTGCATGAATGTATGTTTGCACAGCATATGTGATACAGTTAGTAAAAATATCCCCATCAAACCACTTCTCCAAACAAAAATTCACTCATGAAAGTACTTGCAAAAAAGGAAAGAAGGTTTTGCAGTTCTTTTTTTTTTAGCAGTCTATACCAAACTTACTAAAGGCTGTTTCCAGCTTGTTAAACAAAGAAAAGCAAAATGGAGACTTTGAAGGATGACGTGTACAGATATGACATGCATCTGAGTGATGCCTTAAACAAGTGATTGCATATGGAAATACTCCCTCTATTTTGTAAATATATTTATCTTAAGTAATTGACATGGTGACTGTTTAGTCAGTTTTTTAAGAGAGGTTTTTTCCACTCAAAGCAGAAGATAGGAAAAACATTTTATATTTGAAAGCATGCAAATGAAGTATAAAAGAACTGACAGGGGTTTCATGGCTGAGTGGTAGAGACAGGCACTATAATTCACTCACTTTTTGAAACTCTGACTTTACAAGACAGTAATTTTAAATGCTTCCTTTTATCTTTCTATATTGTATTAAAGGTATGCTCTTTTTGCTTACCACAAAATGGTTTCTACTACTATTAACTATCTTTTACAGCAATTTATAGAACAGAGGTACCTTTGTAGGCAGATATTTGCTGCTGTGAAAAGGCTTCAATATAATTTATGACAAAAGGTAACAGTAGAAATTATAAATAGGAGGAGATCAATGGGAAAGTGAATGCAAAACCCAGTATGTTAGCACAATGCAGCTTTGACCACAGCAAGGTGGCTTTGATCAATATGTGTGGGGTTTTTAATTAATAGATTAAAAGAAGACAAAACAAGTAAGCACTTACCAGAAGGCCTAGTTTTTATTCACTGGCAGTGTACCCTACATGATGTGACAGAGTAGAGATTTGATGAAGGAAAAGATAGTGTTTCATAGGGATGGGTATAAATCTTACTAGTTCTGTCATCTAGCTCAAGGAGCCTGAGCAGGGTAAGGTGGGTGCCAAAACCTAGTACCAAGTGCAGTTTATTCCACTTAGTTATTAGTTGTTCTTAATGGCCCCTGGGACACAGAGTGAGGTCCATCGGCATGGGAAGTGTCTGTGGTGGAGAAGCTCAGTTCTAGCCACCATCCTTCCCCTGCTATGCAGGGACATCCACTCACATGTGGGACTTCTAAAAAGATGAGTGCTGGGTCAGAGGGATGGTTCTAAAGCAACTCATTTAGGTGGCTTCTGATGTAGATTAAGAAAGCGGTGAAGCAAAGAAGATCTGGGAAAGGAGCTGGCCAGGGGATGGATGAGTTGCCCAGGAAGTGACAGCTCACTGTGAAACCATCCTCTTTCTTAGTGGCATTTAGCACTCTTCATGCTCTACAAAACCTTGCTAGCAAGTAGCCTGATAACCCTGCAGCGTGAATCAAAGCAATGGAACATTAAGCAAATAGCTTCAAATTGGACAGTTGACCCAAATTAAAATGCTTTATAGGTGTACCCCAAGAGATCCAGTGAAGAGTCTGATCTACTTTGCAGAGGATTTTACATGCATACTGAGAAATGTGCAAAGAAATTCCAAGTCAGTTTTTGGTTAAATGAATAGATGGTTTTCAGTCCTTCAGAAGGCTGTGCTTCTCTCTTAATCAGTTTGAAAATTTCATTGAGAAAATACTGCTGCTCAAAGAAAACCAAACTGTGATACTATATTATTTAATCATAGACTCATAGAATGGATTGGGTTGGAAGGAAGCTTAAGGATCAGACAGGGACACCTTCCACTAGACCATGTTGCTCAGAGCTCCATCCAGACTGGCCTTGAGCACTTCCAGGGATGGGGCTTCTACAACATCTGTGGGCAGTTTGTCCCAGTGCCTTATTATCCTCACAGTAAAGATTTTTTTGCTAATATTTAAGCTAAACTTACTCTCTTTCAGTTGGAAGCCACTCCCCCTTGTCCTGTCACTACATGCCCCCCGAAATAGTCTCTCCCCATCTTTCTTGCAGGCTCCCTTCAGATACTGGAGAGGCATCAATTAGGTTACCCTGCAGCTTTCTCTTTTCCAGGCTGAACAATCCCAATTCTTCCAGCCTTTCCTCACAGGAAAGGTCCTCTGTTCCTCTAACCATCTTGGTAGCCTCATGTGGACTCTCTACAACAGGTCCCTGTCCTTCCTGCGATGGGGCCCCAGAGCTGGAGGCAGCACTCCAGGTGGGGTCTCACCAGAGTGGAGCAGTGGGGCAGAATCCCCTCCCTTGACCGGCTGGCCACGCTGCTTTTGATGCGGCCCAGGATACAGTTGGCTTTCTGGGCTGGGAGGGCACTTGGCCTGCTCATGTCCAGCCTCTCATGCACCCCAAGCCCTTCTGGGCAGGGCCGCTCTGGATCCGTTCATCCCCCAGCCCCAGCCACTGCTGATACAGCGCGTTGCCTTGACCCAGCTGCAGCACCTTGCACTTGGTCCTGTTAAAACTCATGACATTCCCACCAGGCCACTTCCTGAGCTTGTCCAGGTCCCTCTGGATGGCACCTCTTCCTTCAGGTGTGAAATTCAGGAGTGTGAATTAGTACAAAACCTTATAGTACTATCTAGAATCATCTTACAGATAGTACTAGACCTTATGCACACTAGGTAGGAATATTAAGAGATGGTATTTAGAGTATGAAAAAGAACAAAATGACTTCCTTTCTGTCTCTTAAGATAGAAGACATATGAGACATTATTTCTATCTGTACTCAACCAACCAAATGTTAGTTCACTTGTACTGCGGCAAAAATGTTTTTTAAATGTTAAAATCTGTTACTAAATCTATGTTTTGCATCTAATATCACTACATTGATGACACAATTTTCTATTTTTTCTGTGAAAATTAGAAATAATTAGCCTGGTATTAATGATTCAGTATTTAATGGCAGCATCTACATTTGCTTTGTTTTAAAGTTTGCATGGAATAAAAGACATATTCTGATTCTAGCCTAGTTACCCAAAGAAATGAAGTAAATACGATCTTCCTTTCTGACTATAATTCTTAATGACTTTTGAACAAGCTATCTCAAAGGCACTAAGTTTACATCTTACACAGCCCTTGGGTTATAAATCTTCAAACCACATGGTTTTATGGTTTCCCAATAACAGCCATTTGACCTCTTCAGTTCAGCAGTCCGCTGGTTAGATCCCTAATGGCAGCAACATGTATTGTGTCTGGACCACAGACAGGATAAAAAGGAAACATGGAAGAATTTGGGACATTATTGTGAGGCGATATGCAGCAACATTCAAGGCATTGTGATATTGTTGGGATTATGATGCAGAGCTGTGGGATTACTGCAGGGAAGGGAGGTAATCTCTGCAAAATAAAAAGGCACTTAAGTACAAGGTGCAAAGCTATAGAAAAATGGTCTGGAATGAATGTGTTGCTCGTAGAGGTAGGTACTTGTTTATCTGTAAAGCTGGTCACATGCATTCAAACAGTATCATCTGCAATGAGTACCATTTATACTCTTTAATACAGATAATTTTCTGGCATCTTGCTCAGAAAACAGGTTGTCTCTTTTATGTAATCTTCTGGTGGGTGGCTGTGGGGATCTCATCTGCCTTATCCAGTGCCTGTATTCGTCCCCCTTTGCAGTGATTCCCTGATGAACGACATCTGTTGTGCAATGCCTGTCATCTACACTTTGATAAATGCACTTGAGAATATATTTTGGTGTTCAAAATTTTTTGTATCTTCATCTCATCTGTGTTTCGGGGTAACTCTCTACAAGTCATGTGGGCAGAATGAATACCAAACATTTCAAGGTCAGGTACTGCACTGATTCTGTTAGATATGTTTATATCACTTGCCTCATGCTCTTCGTGTTGTCAAAAGCTCAATTTTCATACTGAAAGAATACTGGCAGTACTATACATAATCAAGATGGTCCCCTGTTAGTTTTATTTGTAAAAAGGAAAACTAAAAAAAAAAAATGTGCTGAGAGGAATGGTTCGCTTATTTATTAGTGAGTTAAATGACATAGGAAATGATAATGCTAAAAGCTTTCAGGCAGTGCTTTCTACATGGAGAGTAGCTCACAGGTGTTGACTGCTTTTTTAGGTCCAGCAAATGAGGCAGAATGGTTAAGGGACCTGCACACAGCCAGCCAGCTGCACTACCAGCTGGGGGGCCTGGGCATCTCTACTGGAGTCACTGGTCTTTGTCAACTCCGTGATAAAATTGTACTTACACTCTCTCTCTATCCCACCAAATAATGCCACTTTTAGAATAAATCTTGAAAGTGATGAAAGCCTGGCATGATTAAGGAGATATTCTGAACTCTCTGGTGTTTGTAAAGTGCTTTTTTGATTTGCAAATTGTTCTCAACATCGCATTTGTGGAAGTGTATGGGTGGAAACCAAATGCATCTTTGACATTTCTTTTATGCATTGCTGTCAATCAAATGGCACATTATATTATTTTCATCATTTTAAGAAGAAATTATTAAATCACTATTTGAAAATTCTTGGGAAGTAATAAAAAAAGCATTCAGAGGTGTATCTATGGTGAAAATGAGTGCAATTCTGCTATTTGTATAATGATTTTTTTCTCTCTGATTAAAATATTTCTAAAGCTCACTGCTCTTTTTAAAGCAGTAAAGACATATGACTGCTTCTTTTCCTTCCAAAGGATTTCCTGCTGCAGATTTTCACAGTATTTCGGATACTAATACGACCAGAGATGTTTCCAAAAGACTGGACAGTGATGCGTTTGGTTGCAAACAAGTAAGGCATTTTTAATGTTATTAAAAAGTATGGGTAGTATGCACAGAGCACAATAAAAAGACAGTTATATGATGTATGTAATAAAAATTCAATATATTTTTTTATAATGCTGGCTGCAGGTTTTCTTTTTTTAATTTAAGATTTCAAATCTCTGGACATCTTTTATACTACAAATATACATTTATAATATAATCTGTACCTCTTTCTGTTCTGAATTTTAGTAAGCACATATAACTGGAAACTAAGAAACACTTTTCCAGAGTAAAGCTGCAAAGCATCAACAGCTTTGTTTTCCAAGTAACAAATGACAAGTCTCTAAGGAACTTCTTTTCAAATCTGTTTCTTGAAATTCTGAGTTGGTAAATATCTGTTTGCTCTCAAAAAGAAATTATCGACTGTAATATCATTAACAATGTTTTTTCATATTTGTTCATTTAGTGTTTGTCAGAAAAATCACAAATCAGGAAATGAGGCACAGCACAGGCAGCACTCATGTAAGGCTCTAAGCACTGCTTGGTGAGATTTTCAGGTGAAACCTGCCTGTCAGCCATTCCTTCTCTCTTCAGGCCTTAATTTTAAAGAAACAGGTTCCCAGCATTTCTAAGAAGTAATTATGACAGGTCTGAAACTATTAAGTTTTATTTCACGTCTATCACCAGCTATCCTTTTCGCAGTCTTAGCTTTAGATCAGATAAAGCACAGTGAACGATCAGCACAGTTACACAAACATCAGTGTCAGCAGAGGAGGGGCACTGTGTTGGGCAGACCTAGGAATCCAGAATGTAGGATTGACTTAAACTTTCACCATACGTATTGCAATGCCTGATTAAAATACAGTTTTAGTCTGCATTGTGCCTGCTGGCTTCAAGGAGAATTTAAATTTGTGGTGCTGTACAAACTACTAGTAGCAATCTTATTGGTACAATTAAATTTAACAACACTTGTGTTTATGATCTGTATTGTGTGTGTGTGTGTGTGGATATGCAAGCATAGTAGTATTTGTTCAAACTTTGTCATGACTTGAAAAAATTAACATTTTTTGTTAATTTTTATTACCTCAGTGTTGCTAATCTTGCCAAGTTTGAATTCCAGAAAAAAAAAAAGTTGCTAATTAAAGAATGGATAAGATCATTTGTTTCTGTGTATGATATTAAATAAGTTATGATTGATACCAGCCTGTATCTGGTAATCATGCTTGAAAAATAAACTGTGAAACACAAGAAAGAGAAAAAAACTTAGGAACTTTTAGGCAAAATAAATAATCTGAGAAATTGTTATATATTCCAGTAACAGCTGACTCGGCAGATGGCTTTGCAACAGCTGACATGTACAGACCTAAGGTTTAGGAACGACCTTGGCACATGGTACATGGCTGGTGATGTTCAGATGATGCGAAGTTCTGCAAAAGGAACACTTTTCTTCACCAGTATTTTAGTAACCATCTCCCTTTATTAATCCATGTCATGTTTTTTTCTGACCATTTACGAGGTGAGTCTATACCCAGTTCTGCCAGGCAAAGAAGATAGGCAGAAGCTGACAATAACTGCTGGTGGGAATTGGCCACGAGGAGGTCATTAGACCAGCTAACTGATCCTGGTAGCACACAATTGCATAAGCACTTCTGCCAGCAAGTGGGTTTATAAGCACATCTTTACCAATTCAGCTTTAAAAAATTGCCTGGCTAGGTATTTGTTCCTATGTGGAGGAAGTGCTAGTTTCCTGTGAAACAGGGGGTTGACCAGGTGTGCTTAAATGTGTGTTGAAAGCTGAAGCCTCATTATTCCTATGTTCCTATTCTGTCCCTTTTTGAGGAAGCAGAAAGGAAAATCCACTTCTGTTCTCTCCTCAGTTGCAGAGAAATCGTTTTTCCAGAGCTATTTCTGAGTGGGAGCTTCTTCCTTTGCCTCGTGTCCCTTATTGCAATGGCAGTGCCTGCCTTCCTTCAGCTTCCTCAAGGCGTTCAAAAGCACAGTCAGAGTTGTAGCTTTGCTAGAATTGTTCCAGCCCAAAATCTTTAAATGCAAAGGAAAGAGCCTAGAGGCAGGATGTGAAATTGGGGCACTGCCTGCCCCAGAAAGAGAAGTGAGTTGTTCTTCCTGAGCTTCAGTTGATCAGCCAGAGCACTTCCAGGGATCTGAGACTCTTCAGAACTGAAGGCAAAACTTCTTGAGCTCTCTGCTCTATTCATGTCTAAAAGAAAAAGCTAAAAGGTCTAGCCCATCTTTTTAAGAGCAGAATTAAGTGATCCAATAAAAGTTCGTGTCTTTTCTAACTTCTGCTTCCCAGGAATAAACCAAGTGCCGTATTTCCTGTGTCCGATGGCCACCTTCTCACCTGTCTGGCCCTTCACTTGAGAGACTGTGGCTCACCTGAAGCCATTGTGTCTGTCATGGGAGCTTCACCCATCGCTGCAGTCACATCAACAGCAGCACTGGTTTTCTCTGCCCTGTCCCTAGAGTGACATAAAGATTCAAACTGTCTGATATTTACAGGAAGAGAGATTTAGCCTGTCCGAGTTTAGGGAAGAAGTAAGTCTTAGCAAGGATATAATCAAGTAATAAGCTTTTCCTGAGGGAGAAGTTACTATTTTTTCTCTTACTTAGTAATGCAGAACTACAATTATTTCTAAGTCTTAAAATGCTGTAATTCTTATGATATAGAATTTTACATATAAAAATATCGCTGCCCCCTGGCTCCTAGGTTTGTTTTTTTTCTTTCTAATTGCAGTGTTTTCAGTAGTTATCTAGCATCTGATACTTGGATGCTGTCTGGGAAATTGAAAAACCCCACCAAAACCAGAAGATACTATGAGCTCAAGAAGGCAAATCTGTAACTCTCCAGAAACAAACGTTTCCTGATGACACATGTAGGATCTATAGTTCTGAATGTTCCGATGCCCAGCATGTGATAGTATTAATGGCTGGCATTGTAAACTGCTGATTGACTTCTAAAATTTGAGAAATAAAGTAACATTTGAAAAGGCACACTTTGCACTAAAGCGGAGAAATAGCTTTTTTGAGTTGTATTCTGTAATGGAAAGAGAACATACAAAAACATCCTTGGCTTCTAACAGTTGAGCAATGAGACAAAAATAACTCTGTTTAAAGCTTCATAAACACGTAATATCTGTTGTGAGCTAATCAGCATGCATGCAGGAAAGCAAAATAATTACTTACGGTCATTTAATATTTCTAACATGGATGTTACTACTGAGTGATAAATACGGCTTTATGTATACCATGGA
>VYZQ01006394.1:5086-20524 GCA_013400655.1 Mystacornis crossleyi | reverse complement strand
AAAAAAAAAAAAAAAAAAAAAAGATTCATGGTATTGGAAGTTATTACTGTAATTTCTGTATCCTTATTGTGGTTAACATAAAAAGTTACATGTGCAGTGATGCAATGTGAAAGTTTCCTTTTACCTCTTCTAAAGTTATACATAGGTAAAATTTTCCATTCAGCTACAGAATAAAAATTGAAAAGCCGCCAACCAAAAGGAGGTTCTTATTTCTTCCACCTAATTAAGCGAAATAACCACTTTACTTTAAACTATTAAGTTGCATTTTAAAAGCTCTCCTGTTATTTTTAACTGTGTCTTGGTACAGACAGAAACCTCAATTATTCTGTTTCCACTCATCCCAATTTCCATCATATTGTTTCCTTTCTATGTGTGTACACCTTTCTTAGGCAGACCTATTTATCCGCAACCAAGAGCATTTCAAAACTAGAACTTTTATCAGTCCCACAGCTCCCTCCAGGAAAGTGTATGAGTATCAGCTGAAGCATCAGGCTGGCAGATGACATGTCAGAAATTGTAACATCTCTCTTCCTCCACCCCTGCCAAACAAGAAATAAAACTAGGCTATGGACATGCATTTTTAGAGTGGAAAGATGTATCAGAAAATTATGTACTTATTTTAAAACACACGAGGTATGCTTCATTACTATTAGCTTTCCACAAGCATACTTTCCTAATACTTGTCTTAATAGAAGTGCTGCTGGGGCTGAGCTGTTGGTAGGGAGCTGGAACCTTGCTTTGGATATTCTACTAATTCCCCACTTCATACTTCAAATCTATCCCATCATGTGCACACAAAGCTACCCATAAGCAATTCAGGGCAGTTATATTTACTGTCTTCACAACACCCACTACAAGCCAAATTCCTCCCTGAAGGATCTTTTGCATCTACACACTAAAGCCCAGAGTTTATTACTAAAAAAAAGACACTGAATGCATCTACTGTTCAAAGGAACCCATCAGGATGCATGAATCCCATATGCTTACACTAAGGTTAGACGGACAACATTGATCCAAAATGAAGAAACAATACCAAATGCAAGTATTTTGTTGAAGCCTGTTAATCATGTTTCCAAAATAAATTCTCTGAACAGTGTGTATTTTTAATATATATATTTATTACATCACTTACAATAATCTACATTAATGTTAAATCTAGCAAAATAATAAATTGCAACCAGGATGACATGGTCAAATATGAAACACAAGTACAATACAGTATGATGAACCAATGGCACAAAAATGAAGGTGATTTTCTTCAGCTGATTATAAGAAATAAAACATTCATCGGCGTTTATTTTGCAAGTTTTACATTTTTTGTTGATAAATCAACAGCTTTCTTTTTGGTTTCCTGCATCACATTAATACAAAAATGGTATAATTTTAAAAGCAAATATCCAAGCACTTTTCATTAAAAAAAATAATTGTATGCGTAACTTTGTAAAATCTTAAACTTAAGTTGTAAATGTGCCAGTATTTACAATATCATAGTGCAACTAAGAAAATGAAGAGGCCTTAGCACGGACATTGTTAGCTCCTCTTTCACTGGAGTCCAAATTCCAAAACACTGTATTGCAGGGCAAACCACAACCTAATTACCCCATATAACATCAGACAACAAGTACGCGCTAAATATAGTACAGCTTTCCTCATACTTCACTGCTGAGGGTTAATTTAAGCAAACTCGAGTATAATCGCCATGCGCAATCACAGACACAACACCGCATACGAGCGTGTGCACCGCGTGTGCTCAGCCCTGCGCTCACGTGTGCGGACACAACACAGGTGTCACCCACAGAGCCACTGCCTGCCGCGGGGACTCGGGGCGCTCGGCCAGCCCGGGAGCGGCCGCCAGCTGGAGAGAGGCGAAACTGAGCCGGCCAAAATTGCCACGGCAGCCAGCACAGCTCAGAGTAGCCCCTGCTCTGCTCAGCAGACCCTGCTTTCTGGATGGAAGGGCTTTCCTGGGGGAATCACACCCATTTCCAAAGAGGGTGACAACCACTTGCTTGCTTTGCTCTGCACGTAAAGGTTATTGCTGGCTGTGCTTCTTAAAGTTACTTTTCATCACTCACAGTTACAAGCTCTTGTCACAAGCAGATAGAACTGAAAGTGAAGATTAAATAAAAACCAATCTTGTATTTGGTTGCACGTCATTAATTGGATACAAGAAAAAGCACAGACAACATTAATCTATGCATTCATCAAGTGATGAGGTAATTTAGCACCATAAAGAGTTTCTGTCTGTTCATTTCTCTACATTTTTGACAGAAACAGTAAACTTGAATTGATCAGAGGTTCTTTTCTATATTACTGTGAATTCATTTTACATTCAGAGTGCAGTTTTTGTAACATACGCACCATATAAAGTTCACACTGTAGTGTGAATTATGAAACTGCAGAAGAAAACACTTATTTATCTCAATTTTTACTCCACTCAATCTCAATCCAGTTGTTCTTCTAGGCTGGTGAACATTATACATCCTTTCTTATAATATACCTTTATAGCCACAGTATTAATACCCCAGAATTTTCATCTTTCAGCCAAATATGCCCTGTGAAATGATTTCTGAAGAGAAAAATAACTAAATATAAATATGCTGTCACTGAATTATTTTACAAATTGGAAAGCAATTTTCACATTGCGTAATGAATGTTAAAGATTTTACTGATTTCAACAAAAGAACTTCTAATTTTTCATGACTTAATGAACTGCAGAACAGTAGAGTTCAAGAGGAGGCATAAGACTGAACATGTCAAAAGAATACAATTTCAAATTTTCGAATTTCAAATTTCAGTGTAGGATTAATGTTTTGTCTGTGTATATGTATTTGTGCATAAGCTTCTACCCTTCCCACCCTGGAGTCAGTAGTGGGTTTGCCACTAATTTCTGCTCAGTTTGAACTTAGCCCTTGTTGGTAGATGTGATCTCTTAAAATTGTACAGAATTCCTTGGGGTAGCTGCTCAGCAAGTACTGGTTGGTGCAGCTCCACCGACTTTAACAGAGCTGTAGTGAATCCCACCAGACGAGCATCCTCCTGTTAAAACATTTTCCTCACTTATTTGTTTAAAGTCACAAACGTGATGTAACAGCGCATGGGTTCCAAGCCATTAATCTATGTACGTGTGTGCGTGCGCGTAAATATAAACATACATGTTCTGTGCTTCACATGTGAACTGCTTGTTCCACAAAAGAAGAAAAGAGATTTAAGAAAACAAAACAAAGTTGCGGAAAGCATTAGGGAAATAATCACAAGTATTCAAAAAGCTCAAAGGGAAGCAAAGCTTTCACAATCTATACAAGACTCTTTAGCTACATCATAATCACCTTAGAGTAGGCACAAATAATGCAGCAGAGAACTATCAGAGGTTCAAACACTATAAAGTTGCTTAAGCTATTCCATTATTTAATGCAGTTGATGAAATCTAGGAACGAACTAAAACCTGTGCTGTTGCAAGCAGAACTACAGCATCAAGGAACACAATTTCAGTTTCACCCATAAACTGAAACCTTCTGGTCTTGCTCAAAAGAAACATTTCATTTCTGCTCATGTATAATGGGAATTACATTCCACACACAAAAAAGGATCTCAAAGTCTATAAACAGTGTACCTTTTCAATCTCTAAGGGACTTTCATTCCTTAAATGAAATATTAATGATACGTCTTGCCCCTGAATAGCCCCTTAATACAAGTCATATGTTGAAATGATTAAATGTTATGGACTAGCATATTCTTTTTTAAAACAGTCTTGATGGAGAACTCACTATGATAACAATTACTGATATAAGGTCCATTTTTCTTTTCCACAGCTAAGCAAAGCTGTGGGATTCAGGTTTGCTGGCAATCTGTGCTCTCTGTGCAGAACAAACATTCTTAATAAACTGCCTAGAGCAGCAGTAGACTATATGAGAGAAGGGAAGAAAAATAAAATTCCTGGAATTTACTTTCTTTACAGGAAAAAAACAATTTTCAAAACGTCAGTAAGTATTTTGTTCAATCTGGTCAGGTTGCCTGAATTTTTGGAAACTGATCCCAATGCACCTTTAATATAACATACATTTTTCAGGATCAAGTAATACATTTTGCAAAGACATTCCCTCGTAACAGCTGAAAATGCAAGTAACTTCACAGCTGCAAACTTTTTCAGTAGAACAGGGCAGCCTTAAGAGTAGGGTATGGGGTGAGGAATGGACTGTTCTTATGGCTGCGAACAGTTTTAGACTGAAGTCTGAAGCAGGAATGGCAAAACATGCATTTCAAAAGGGAATGACCTGACTGCTTCAGCAAACCTGCCAGATCAATGGCTTTCTCTCCAGGTGATACTGGAACCAAGTATTGGAAACAGAGAAGGTAAGTTTTGTATTCTGCTGCCCTTTTATTTCTTTTTGCAAATATCCTCTGTAAAGAAAATTATGTTGATACAGTGAAGCCATAACATCACTTGCCAACATTTTCGATCTGCTGAATTTTATTATGGACAAATCAGTCTAAAGGAATTATTTCACTACATTTACACGTTGGCATATGGCAGCTAAACCTTTTCTTCAATTAAGTAAATTTTCCTGATTTCAAAATATATTAAATCATCACCAAGTAGCTCAAAAATATAATCTCTATAGATTTTTGTTGAGAATCAGAAACACACTGATTTCTAATTCTTAAATCATTAGTATTTGAGAAAATGAAAGGAAAGGTATAAGACTGCAAAAGTGTGTGATCACTACACTATGGGCTTAAATACAGTGTATGATGGGAAATATTGCTATTATGTAAATTAAGTAGACTAAGATTCTCACAATAAAGCAGCAGAAAACAAACAAAAATTAGTAGATATTTGTTAAGCAACTGGTTATAATGCGCGACCTACTTTAACACTAAAGGAGTTTTGCATATTCATGCTGTGCAAAAAGAGCACCTCTAGATACTGCGAAAACAGAAAAATTAGGTCAATGGGAGGATGATTTACTGTATCACCGTTTCTGCAGGCTTTCTTTTTAAAATGCACAAAATGTCTTCTCATAGCAAATAAAAAATGATGTTCCTGTCCTTAACATAAGTGAAAACAATCAATTACCTTCTCAGGCAAAATATATTTTTCCAAAAGGTGTTATCATATGTATGTCAGATGACGCTGCTAGCCAGCAGGCCCTCGTATTTCCTCAGTCAGAAATCTGTCCATATTTACTTGCAACACATGGATGATCAGCATTAACAGCTCTTGCCAGGTAAAACATTCACAATGCCTGTGAACACCCTTCTGTTTACAGTCATCAGATGGCAATGCAGTGGAGAGAATTTGAACACTGCTTTGAAAGAATTTACTTTTGTCCTGTGACCGCACAGGATTTCTTCACTGTCTTTTCATTTAGATAAAAAGGGTAAACTCAGTTCCAAGTGTGCGTGTTGGGATCAGACAGCGTGGTGCAAGCAGTTTAATATGGCAGGTTTTTCTTCTCTGCATTTTACCTATTCGTTGGTAAAAGCAAAGTACTCATTAACTGTTCATACCAAAATGAATAAAGATACATATGGTAAAAACAGAACATATAATCAGTACTTTAGATGATAAAAATAGTGCTATTCATAAATGTGCCCACTATGGATTTGTGCGTTATATTCACTTTATCCAATCTTTGTGCCTTTAAGTATGCACAATGCTGTTCTGGATTTGATGGACATATTCAATGGCTCATTCATTACAAATTCTTGCATTAAAATGCAGTGATAAAGACAAAAAATACCCCCACACACTAGAATTAATTTGGCCCCATGTTGTTAATATTAAATATGCAAAACTCTTTTGTGCGATTCACTATTACTGTAAATTAGCAGCTATTTTCTTTAAAAATGTTAAACCTTCATCAAATCACAAACCATAAACATTGTTCCATTTTCTCTTTTACACTGAGTCTCCTACTGAATCCATATCATCCGAAGAGAGTGGGCGATACAGGTCCTGTAAGATGAAGTGCAGTATAGATTTGTTTATTGTGTTTGATTTGTTGCACTGCAACTGTCTTACATTCTTTCTGTTACTGTGGACCAGAAGACATTGTTTAACACAAAATACACATTCTATATACTCATAATGTTGTCTTAATGTCATATTATTATTTTTTAATCAAAAAATAGATGGCTAGTAAATAAAGCTGAAGTTTCAATGTACAACATATTCTCAGAGGCAATTTTTTTTTCTTGGAGTCTTTCCTATTCAACACTATTCAAACAACATTTGTCTCTTCTGGAGAGTCTCCTAATCGTTTGGAAACCTGGAAACAGTAATTTAATCTCTAAGGGAATATATTTCCCTTTCCTTTCACAGTGGCATTGTGGCAGAGTAAGTGTTTACCTTATATAAGGTAATAAAAACTTGCCACCCACTGGTGATATAGCATGGATCCAGCAACATTTGAGCCCTGGACTGCTGACACTGGATACTGCTGTTGCCTGTGTCGTACTGACGATGATATCCCTTTTCCACAGTTCCTCTGTGTCCGTGTGTATGTATAAAAAGACAGCACGTTTTATACACTTGTCCCCCCATCACCGTCTCTCTGTGTCGGTAGCCAAGCAACCAGCTCACGACAGCAGAGGGAGAGTCTAAGTGTACAGATCCACTTCACTCTTTCAGCACACTCTGATCCTGTGACGGGTCAGATAATCCTCAAGTGCCAGAGGTGTTATGGGATGATACATTGCCCTATCCCACCTACACAGCACTACAATCCTCATCGAGACAAACAACAGCACGGAATGAAAGTTCAAAAAAGAGAAGTGGCAGAGGACAGGGCACTGTCTTTTAAGGTGAATTAAGCGTAAGTGATGGTTCAGAGAGGTTCTGATTGGGCAGGTGCCCAGCACATCTCATAGCCACTCTCTGATCTTTAAGGTGTTTTGGGGGATCCTTTCCATACAGAACATATGAACAAACTGCATCAAAAAAAAACTGTGAGACGAAATACAAGAAAATGTGAGAATGGGAAAGCTGATGGAGCCCACCTTAGGGTTGAGCTTGGATGGATTCATTTTGCTTTTTTTAGTCACAGTAAGATAACTGAGACAGGAAATAAACAAATCTGAAAGCTATCCTAAAAAAAAGGACCAGCTGAAATGAATGCTTTACAAATTTCAAATTTACAAGGATTTCAGTAATCTATGCAGGTTTATATTTTACTTGCAGGTATGATGTAAAAGGGATTGAAGTACCTTAAAGAGGGGTTTGATTCTCTAGAATGCTTATTCTGCATGTATTCTGCCAATGGGCATGTAAACACACAGTAGAAGAGATTAGAATGGCAGAGTGAAAATCGGATCTTAAACACATTTCTATTTTGTTGTGAACAATCTAGACAAGAGGAGAATTTTAAACGAATAAGACCATCTTATTCTAACTAGCTAGTTAATTATTAAAATTTCTTTTGAGAATATACAATTTGGGAATTTCTAATACATATTACAGAAAAAAAAAAAATCTTTTGATTTGCTAGAGGGAGTAATACTCCAAACTTTTGAACAGTATCTCCCAGGTGACTGCTCTTGCTTCTGAATGTAAAAAAATATGCATTTGGAACTGACCAAGAAGATGTTTTTGACTTTTAATATTTAGAGAATATTTTTGTGTTTATTTTAATAACTCTATGATTGCTTTAAAGCAAAATCATTTAGAAGATTTCAGTGTCATTTTCTCTGCTTTTTCACCTGCTTTTAAATACCTGAGAGTCTTAAAAAGTTTTTCTTTCTGAAAGAATTTTCCTTGCCTATAATTAGCCAGAGAGCTGTGTTTCTTGAAATTATGAGAATCCTTATATACAAAGAATTCAACCCATCTAATCAGTCAAGAGGTCTCTTAAATCTATTTTTTTTTAATTCTATAGGTTGCAATCTCTAGGGACACAGAAAAAAAATTTTTTTTAAAAATTTCATGTCATCTTTTTGGGTCTGCATGGTTAAGTGCACTCTGTTGCAGTAGGAACTACATTTGTGTCCTTAACTCTCCTTCAGACTGCTATAAACATGAATTTCAGATGTATTAATCCTCTGGGGAAAAAAAGAGATGTTCATAATTTAAAAACTAGAATCTTAATTTCCTCTTTAGAAATAATTAAACTGCAAGAAAGAATAACTACAGCACACAGCCTGCTAGTTAAAATATTCAGAAGCTGAAAATTGGTTGACAGTTAGCTAAGATAGNGTTAGCTAAGACAGCTGATAAATTGTTCCTAGCTCACTTTCAACTCCGTGAATTACACCCATGAAATTAATCTTTCAAATCTTACTTTCTTCAAATATAGCTTGAGTTTCGCACAAGATTATAAAAATATAACTTTCACTGATTTCTGAATTTCTGGAGACAACTCAGTCACATACATATGCAAGTGAGAAAGAATAAACTTTATCATTTTAGATTCTGGATTTTGAGGGTACAAAATTTTATCTATAGGGTTACAAAAGTACTGTTTTCCTGAGTATGTACCACAGCAGCATTTTTGGCTTTATTTACATCAATGGAAAGCCTTCGTTCAAAGGCCAGAATTTATTTTTTAAAAACGTGAGTAATGGAATGTCAATAAGTAAGATGATTAATCCCTATTTTAAGCTGCCTAAAGCACCACAGGTCTTCACTACTCTCAGGAAGAGATGCCTCCTTTTGTGAAAGTACCTTGCTTTGGTGCCTCTGGATTCAAAAGCATGACTTCTTCTCACCTATATTTCCCAGGAAAAACATTGGCAGCCTGCCTAGAACCCTCAGCATTTTGGTGTCCCAAGCCTACAACCCCCTCATAGCACTGATGGGGATGCTGAAGAGCTGATGGATTGGTTAAGTCAAGGGGAACCAGGCGAGGCTAGAGGAAATGTTCCTATCGCCTTCCAGAGCCAGTACCTACCACTGGCATCCCGTGTACCTGAAGGCATGAGAGAACAGGAACTCCTCTAACTCTAACTGCACAGAGAGAGGCACAAAAACCCCAAATTACACATCTGAGCTGGTGTTCCCAGGACCCAGCATCTTATTTCAGTTCTAAAGCAGTAGCTCCCTCAAAGTGCAGGTAAAGAGAGTAAGACAGACCAGTCAGAACTCCAGCCATCACCGTCAACCCCAGATCACGGCTACAGCAGCCAACACTAGGAACATCTCACCTCTCAACACTGGGGACAAGATGGGAGCTTAAACCCCTCTCTTCTCCCTTTCATGTCTATCACATGATATCAGCACTTCAACAACATTCTAGGAAATAAACCTTGTCCTGCAGCTGGCTTGTCAGCCCTGTAGCTGAAGCCACTGAGGACAAAACAAAACGCTTTGGGTTCAAATTTGGTTTATGACAATATGGTACATAAAACAACCTCTCACCTAAGTAAAATTTAAATTTTTAAACAAGATACACAAGATGATACTAAAACTAAACCGAACACCATTTATACTGCTAACAATGAAATTATGATTCTCAAGCACTGCTTAATGTCTAATTTACTCATTGGAATGCACATTAGAACCTTTGATGATACAATCATATGTTTTTACACTGAACTTCTAACACTCAATTCACAAGTTAAACATGAAAGCAGACGAAATAAATTCTCAGACTGGGTGTAAAGTTTCCACCCCTGAACTTCTGAGAAGGTGATTTTGTAACCTAAATAATATTATTGCAATGCATTTTACATGATTGCAATCTATTTTTACATGAATATATTCCATGTTTCATCAGGTAAAAAAAATAAATGTGTCTAAAATAAAGCCAGACAAGCATGAAAGGTCCCCTACCGAGGTCACGGGGACTGAATAAGAATATTGGAGAAGAGAATTCAACTCGCTCACAATGTCTTATCTCTCCTGTAGTTTACTTCAATGTTTATTTTCTCTACAGTTAGCAGTCTGATTTTGTTACCACTACATAGCACTTTGCATCCATAATACTGCCACTCGGTGATCCTATTACACTTACACATAAAAAGAAGCCCATCTGCTCTCCTCTTCACATTTGAAAGTCAGAAATCTTGTGCCTGGAAACCCCTTGTGTCTAATGGTGCTGATCACATGGTTCCCACTCACCCATCCACAAACGTTAGCAGAAAAACATTTCTTTACTGTGGAGAGCGAAGCATCAGTGGTGAGAAAGAAAGTTTAGGAAAGTTACCAATGAAAAAAGACAGCCTTACAGCAAATGCAAATCCAATGTAAACTGGTATCATCCATCTAAACAGACGCCCTCACATCACCAATGTATAATTCATTTGGAAGACTCTTTGTTCCCTCTTCAGTGACTTATTAATGATTCATTAATAAGCCTTGAGAGAGAGAACAAACAGGTGGGGAAGAATCTTGCATTCAAGAAGATTTTAGCACCACTTTACCCACTGGAACTTGCATCTTTACCCTCTGTGTATCGGATGACGAAAACCTTGACACTACCCTGAGGCTCCATGCTGCTGCTCACTGGCTGCCCCTACACTGCAAGATCACAGTCAGCTCCCGTGTCTGTAAACAAGTCACGGCAGGGACCCATAGCTGTATCCCAGACGGAGGTAAGACTTGGGCATGCACACTTCCTCAGCTCCCTGGCATACATCAGACATGAGGAAGGGTCTGCAGGCTGGAAGGGAGTCATGTCGTGCTACAGCTATTCCTGATCTGGGTATCTGGGGAATCAGGAACCAGCCTCTAAAGTCAAGCACTGCCAATTTTGTTCATAATCCCCTTATTTTGAGAGACACAAATTATGTCTTTATTTAAAGACTGAAAAGGCAGGAAAAGCATGTGTTCAAACTCTCTTTATAAACAAGTCTGAGATACAGAGTACTGCCTTAGGGATGCTTTCATTGAGAACTGAACACAGTTTAGAAAATAGCAGAAAATACATAGACATCTGTCCTATTGCTTTTAAACAGATACAAGTAATTAAATCAGGATGTGGAGCTTTTGGGTTGAACGAGTAATATTTTATCAGAGGGTTACAGCAGTAACATAGGAACTAGCTTAGTTCTGGATACTTAGGAACATTGTAGATTCCTCCATAGTAAGGAACGTAGATTCCATACAGGTTAACTAGGGGGAACTTACAGCTACTATCAACTCTTGTCCAGGAAAGTGACTGACAAGTCTCATGTTGCCTTGGTGCTGATAGTATCTTCACTGCACAAGACTGTGATATCACAGCTAAATTCCATAGTGCATTCTTTCACCTTGCTTCAAAATCAAAGCAGTCTGTAGGCTGTGCAAGTGACATATGCCCACAGCAAGTTAGGAAAAAAAGAGATTCCTTTGACAACATGAACATTTTCTTTCAGTTGTGAAACATTTGGAAAAAGAAAGTAAAACAAACAAACAAGAAGTTTTGTAAAGAAAGGAGAGAGATAACCCCTGTTTTTTCCCCTCAAGGATAAACCAGTTCCCACTATACTCAGCAATTTGACAGACACAGAACAGTTGTATTCCACTTCAGGGTGTTTTACAAACACAAAGATTGTAGCCAGGCTCTTCCACCCTGTGGCTCTACACACACCCAAGGGATCAGAAGGGAGAAGGCTATTGGATAATGGCTATGCTGGATTCTTCCCAGCCATGCTCAGAAACCAGTTTCCTTATTTCCTTACCCTCTGTTTCCGCAGGCTTCCTGGGCTGGTGGGAGATGGGCTTGGAGACTTCCCAGAGCGGGGAGTAGAAAGCTGGCTACCAGGGGTTCCATTCACTAAAAGGACAAGAAATTGAAAAAAATAAATACAAGGCATTATTAAAGGACCAAAATAGTTAAATCAAAATTTTTTTAAAATTTGTTAAACATATTCATTTGCTTTTCCTTAATGTTTTAAACATTAAATAAGCTAATTCAAAAAAGAATAATTTCCTTAGAGTTTTGGCTCATGAAGAAAATTTTTTATATAGAGTGAAAGCAAATAATAAAAAACCTGAAAAGACATTAGTCAACGGCAGAGAACATGATCATGTTTTCTTGAACTATATTGCTCCTGTACTTGAAAGTAATGGGGAACAATGTGCTTTGTTAAAAGACACAATATATAAACCTTTTCATTCCATTTAACTAGTGCTTGAAGTGCTACCCTCTAAAAATAAAACACAGTATTGCCTGCTAGAACGAATCAGCTGCTTGCTTTTCCTCACTCAATCATTTGAAGAGATTTTTAGAATACTATCTGACCCAAACATCACCTCACACTTAATCAAGAAGGGCTTTCTAGAGGCAAATGAATTGGATATAACTCCTCCAGTCTGACTTATAGGAAAGCATCACTTTCTCAAATACGCAAGTTTCTTCACATATGTCAGTGCCTATCTCTTTAGAAGCATCTTCACATGCATATAACATTATCCAATAAATTAACAAAACAATGCCAGCAGAGGACAGAATTCTACTACAAAGTAATCACAAGAGAGGCTATCAGTAATACTCACACTGAAGCACTGACAGAAACACTATGAAGCGTGTATCACATATACATGTAAATATTCTTAAACAAGCAACTATTCTATCACAGTCCGCACTTTTAAGTGCTAGGATAAAAAGAATACACAACCAGATTCCCAGATTCTGAATCTTAGGAGAATATTTACATACTAAGGATATCAACAAGGCATTTGACTTACCTTCTATGAGTTCTAACATGGACAAAATCTGACTGTTTAACCTGATAAGAGCGAGCCGCAAAATTCCTGCTCTGTACTAAGCCAAGCTGTAGCCAAACTGAGAAGCAATGGGATTAGTTAAGGATAGCTGGGGCTGCTCACAGAGTGAGCTGAACGCGATGCAGGATTCATAAGCAGAAGCCTTTTCTGCGTAAGGCTGACGTCTTCAGAGCGGCAGTGGGAGGTGCAGGTGCTGTCTTAGGGCTACATCAAAGGTGTCAATTAAGCATAATGCTGCTGCTTCACAACGCTGAGCCACCGCAACCCCCACTCGCTTTCCACAGAGCCCCGAAAGCCTAAGCAATTTTATATGCTGTGCACTGAATCATAATGAGGTGCCTTTGGGGGCAATGTACCAAATGACTCATCCGAAAATCAAAATGACAATAACTCTTGTAAAGCCTTGCCTGACTGGCAATGTAGCAAATGCTGACTCCTTTGGATAATACAGTAGGCATTTTTAAAAGACTCTTCTTACTTTTTACATAATACATTGTTCTTACTGGCTAATACTGGGCCCACACATTATAATGAAGAAACATGTGTACCTACCACATCACACACATGAATAAAACACATTATACTGCTTGATAAAGGATGATCACTTAACAGTGCTTAGGTGCTGTGAGTGATCCAATCTAAACATCACTTTGTGCAAGGCACTGTTTAGAGCAAAGGTGCAACATATTTGTGTAACTATAGAAACAACAAGATGCACTAATTGGATTTATAGAAAACCATTCCACCCATCTAGGCTTCAAAATATCTTTATACAGAGGGCCATGGTTTGCACATATTAGCACTCATTTGAATATTGTACTAAGTGTAGGGGAATGCACATGCATACATATGTATGCATGTTCATACAGTATTCAGCAAAACACCCAAAGATCTGTCCAACAGTGACTAAAATCAAATTTATTACCAATATCACTGAAATAATTTAGGAAAAGAGCAAGATGAGGACATTAAAAATGAGCTTTCTGGAATCTCAAACCTGTAACATTGTAAAAGGTGTCTTCTAAACATCTGTGGCATAATTTAGAAACTAACATTAAACTACTACTATTCAGAGCTAGTTCTCAAGACTGCTGAGTAACAAGACTAGTGCTCTGCCTTCTCTTTAAGCAGATACTCATAGATCTCATTATTATAAGCAAATTTAAGATTACAGATACATTTCAATACACGTCGTAACACTAGGCACCAGTTCCTGTTCTTTATAGATTGTCTCCTTCCCCATAACTTTCAACAATAGCTTTTCTTAGAATTATTATAGCAATTATTCTGTCCTGAAGACAAAAACTCAAGGCTACCAAGTGGAACCAGAGAAATAGATGCAAATTGTGTATTTAACTATTGATGTATTTCCACATTGATGTATATTATGTTGATGAGTATCTATTTAGGATGAGAAAACAGTGTTATAAATCCTAAAAATTACTTACTTGTCACCACCAGGGTACCCAGAGTGTTTTACCTAAGTTTGAACGCTCTCTTCAACTGCACTTTTAAAAATGAAAATTATGATAGTTGTGCTTATGTTGGCCATCTGCAACATGTGAAATCAGAGTACAATTAATGAATTGAGACCTCCCAGGAGATTTAAGTGAAGTTTGCTCACCTCCTTACCCATATCCAAAATATAAAGGTGCCAATATATAAAACGTGTACCAGGATTTTTGAAAGCTTATAAGAATTCCCTAGGGAGAGCTGATTAGGAAACTAGAGAGGGCAACTAGCCCTGGAGATGAGATTCCTTTTACCAATCTTTACATACCCATTGTATTCGCTTCTACATCTGAAGTAGTTTTCTAGACTTTATTTTCACCAAGTTGTTGTCATAAGGAAGCTGTATCATCCCAAAGCAACCATCTAAACCTGACCTGATGAACAATGTACTAGAAGCATCCACTGCAGTGTAAACTTCCAATGCTACACAAGATGAATCCTTCTGGATGCTGTCCATACCTGGAGAGATATATTGCTATTACTGTTATTACATTATTACTACTGATATTAATATAATCCTTAAGAAAGACACCACAACAGGATAGAAATGGTAATTCCTGATATTTTCCCAGTACATTCCAGGGGCCCTCCGTTTTTACCTTTTTGCTTATGGCTTCCTGTGCTTGTGAGTCATTACACTGAATTTGCAAATAGAGGTGATATTAGTGCTGTGTAGCAGGAAGAGACTGCCGTGATTCTGACCCCCTTCCTGAACTCCATTTACAATCATTACACCACTCTTACATAGGCTGCTCATGACCAGAAAACATGGCAACAAATATGTGAATAAAAGCTATAATATTTCATAATAATACTACATTCCTGATCACTAAATTGCCCTAAAATCCATTTCTAGGTGGAACGCATTTTTGTTGGAAACTGCATTTCTATCCCATATCTGCACTGCATTTCTCACTGACTGATACAGCACATGTTCCTAGAGGGAGTCTTGTAGATAAAGACATATGAAATTGGTAAATCACCGTTGTGATTGATCATTTTATTGAGTGAGGCAAGAGGTTTCTTGTCACTTTTATTCATAAAATGGCAGGGGTTACAGACTTCAGCTTAACACACTGCACCCACCCATCGTCTTATAAAAAAGATTTATCAGTTCAAAATTTCACCGGTGAAATATTTATTAAAAAGCTGTAATAACAGCAAAACTATTGTGGCTGCTCAGAGCAGATGTATGTGACCGCTTAGCCGTGATCTCCTTTCCTTACTGTCCTATGTTGCTGAGGATGTGTAACAGGACAAGGACCTGTCTTTGTATTGGC
>VYZQ01006393.1:5791-26762 GCA_013400655.1 Mystacornis crossleyi | reverse complement strand
GTTAGATATTTACTTGAAAGATATGAAAAATTGTGATAGAATTTACCGATTTGGAAAGGATCCATCAGGATCATTGAGTCCAACTTCGGGTCCTGAGAACACATTATAGAATTTCCTGCCCCACACCAGCTGAAGAACTTTCACCACCATTAGCAATAGGGCAGAGAGGGTGGTGTGTCCATCTTTCCCAGTCCAATGAGTTAATATAGGACGGTTTGTAGCTTGATTTAATATTCACAGCTGTGATTTACAGCAGCAGATCACTGAAAACGTCTCAGATTTTTCCAGCCCAAGCACAAAGATAGGACAGAAAATATGGAAGGCAGATTTCCTCAATTCCTGCAGTGAAAATACCAAGATGCCATTAAGTTGGAGCCCATGCAATGTAGTATTTTGATGAAATGAAGAAAATTCCCACAAATTCCATGGCAGCTTTAATAGAGAAGATCTGCTTTGCCATTGGCAAGTTAGCCCAACTTCATTTTGGAGATTTTTCTATCATTAATTTAAAGGTTTTAAATGAACAAAGATCAGCAGCAATAGCGATAAAAGGCACTGGCAATTGCTGGAGCTGTAACTCACAGTTTGGCACCCTTAGCTGAACAATAAGGATTGTACTTTAAACAAGGTATCACACACAACCTATCTGTGATTTAAACCACACTTCTGCCTTTCTTAAATAATTATTTAAATACAAATTAATGATTAAACTCATATTTCTTGAGGATCAAAAGCACCTCTATCTATGCATATTTGTCAACGTTAGCATTAAAACCTGTCGTAAACTGCGAACAAAGCGCAATTCAGTGGCGGTGTGGAGTTGAACTCCAGAGCTCCACTTGCAGCTAACATCACTCAGACTATTTCTGCTGGGTATCCCATCTGTTTTACACCTACAAGTTGATAGGCAGGAACATGAAGTCTCAGTGGTCAGTGCTGATGGTCATACATACCTTGTATGTTCAGCGACCAAAATACCACAGGGTAGGGAGCAGGTGTAAATTACCCAGAAGCTGTTGGATTGGTGGAGCGTGCTTGAAACAGCTGTAAGGGGTCCTGAACAAAGCATAGCAGTTGTAGTGAGAAAACTATTAGCATATGCATGAATAAGTGGGTGTGAAAATTCTGGCTAACAACATGCAGTGTGTACTGTATTCCAGCTGAGTAGGTGTAAAAAACATCCTCTTGACGAAGAAGTGTGAATTTCAGGGAGACAAGCCTGATGAAAGGTAAAGATTTGTGTTTGTTTCATTTGTTTAGATAAAGGGCCTTGTACTTTTACAGTGTTATTCTGTCATAATTAGGTGAATTTCGCCCCAGTTTATGGCAAATAAAGCAAGTACAAAACAACAAGACAGCAACAGTATAGGACTGAGAATCACAGTAGGTTTTCCTCCAGCTCTTTGAGGTCAAAAATGTAACTTTCTCACTGGTAACGCTCATCAGAACTTCAGTGCCTTCACCAGGCTACACAGAGGTCATGGCCCAGACTTCTGTATGGCTCTTTGTTGTATGTGCCTGTTAAGACTGCCACTAAAAATCGAAAGAGAAACTGAGCCATCCCTTTGCTGGAGATCATAACTGTCCACTAAAAAAGGACGCTTAAAAATTCTGCTCCTGGGCACTTGAGGGCATTTCACATTTCAGCCGTTCACAATTTATATTTATTTGAAAAATTGTGTTGCTCGGCAGTCTTTTCTAATAGCAATATAATGGTATTGCAGCTGGAATTTAATGGTACACTATTACACTTCAGGGCAACCACAGCACGAGTGTATCAATTCTGGGATGAGTCAATGGTGAAAAAGCAATATTGAGGTCATATTTTTCCTCTTTCTGTACATCAGTGAGACAGAGGTATAGGACTTTTGGCAGAAATGTAAAAGATTATTTTTCAGTGATCTAGTTTTATTCCAGACAAATTTCTATATTTCTTACTTGAAGGTTTGCAGTTCTATCTTGTTCTGTTCTCTGACAGGAGCTGTCACAGGGATATCAGAAGAGTTACAAACAAAGCAATAAATGACATGATCTACCTCATTTGCCTTTGTTTTTAATATAACTTTTCAGCATTCTTTGAAACTTATTTTCTGTCACAGATAGAGGTAATAAGTGGCTGACACAACACGTTGTGGAAAGCAATAAGACTTTTGTTGGTTCAAGAGCTCACTTTTAATCCAGAATTTGAGAAAATGTCATCTCTTTTGCTATTAAACTTCAAGTTTTGCAGCTGATAGACATGTCATTTTTAAAATGAGACCAAATCAGATGTATTCTGTGTTTTGCTGTAGGGGGTCTTGCTTCACTACCTCATTTACGGAGAAAAGACATCAGACCATAAGACTGGCCGTGCCGGATCAGACCAGAGGTTCACTTAAGTCAATATTCCCTTTCCACTACTTCCCAAAAGCTGATAATTAAAGCAAACCAGAATAACAAGCAGATCTGTGTACGTTTTCCTGGTGCACTCTTACAGCCTGCAATGGTTTGTGCCTTGGAGATTTCTTGAGCTAGTGGTTACATGTTTCTATTCAGCAGCCTTAGGTGGATTATTCTTTAATTTCTTTATGTGACAAATTCTTGAATCCATGTAAACTCTGTACTGTTAAAGAAACAGCAAATTTTTCTACCATGTTACATCTATCTGACAGTCTATATATATATAACTATTTGTGTATATATAAATGTAGGTATAAATAAATACTATAAAATAGCAGTTACATAGGAAACAGAAAAGAATTATATATTATTGCCATTGCTGCAATAACCTCCTTCCTAGAAAAATTAAAAGGAATAGCAAAATCTCAAGCTCTTGTCCAAATACAGTCACTAATCTCTACAGTTTGATAAACCACATTACCTTGCACTGATCTGCATGAAGTTGTTTAACTTGGGAAAGTAGTCAACACCATTCAGAGACACATAGGGAGGACATATTTTCACAGTCTACAGATTAAAGTCCTCATTTAAGTGGCTAAAGATCTTCAGCTACTGTCAAGATCATTCTAATAATTTGCATTTTGAAAACCTATCAATGCGTAGCATTAATAAATAGTCTTGCAAACAGATAAGGCATTGTAAACTTTTTATTTTTCAGAAGAATACTAAAGTGAAAGTCTGCTTTATTTCCTTTCACTCTACAGAATTTTCTGCCTAATAGCTGAGCTCCAAAGATGGAGATATGGAAGTACTAGGACAACAGAAAACTATGATATTCCCCCCATTTGTCATAATAAATCTAATTTTTGTTGGCACAAGACCACAAGTCTGTACTGAACTGACAGTACAGGGTCTCTGAGATGAGTACAGAGGCCAACACTGTGTAACAAACTACAGCTTTTGTATTATTTGCGACTAGTGAAAGTTTTAGGGCACTTGCAAAACTTAGCTGGGAAGTCACGCAGAGGCGAGAGGTCATGCAAAGGAAGTGGGGGAAAGGGAAGAATCAAAGGGCAAAGTGGGTTGAAAACTGAAGAGGAAGAGGAATCCTCCACAGCACATCACCCACCTCTGCATCAGGACCCAGTCAACTTTTCACTCCACCTCATGCATTCCTCTTCAGAAGGACTGAAGCTTTCAACAACTTGCAACTCAGAGTAAAGCAGGCACAGTAAGTTTTCTGAATAACCATTTCTAAGCTCTAAAGGGCTTTACTGTGCTAATTTTCACTATGTGCATTGCTACAAGTACTAATAAGAAAAAAGGATTAGGCTTTTATTTAGACTGTTAAACATTAATTAAAGTAACAATAAAGCCTTAGTTTCAAATACAAGAGATACTGTTCCCTTCTGCACCAGCAACAGTTTGAGTGTCATACTATCAAGAGAGAAGATTTCTATCTGTTGGGTATAAAATAAACTAAAGCAAAGATAAATGACATTTAATTAGATTTTAGTAATAAAAAATAAACTTAAATGCACACATAAAAAGAGTGAAATTATTAAGAATTTCAAATTTTTGTTGTAATGATCTCCCTCCTCCATTTCTTCAAATGTCATCCCTAATTCGGTATTGTGTCATGCCATCACAAAGACATCCATTTAATCAAAAGCCTTCTGCACCTGGGACACTGCTAGTCAATATGTAGTAAACAACCCATGTCTTCCAATCTAAAGTGGGGACATTGTGTTCCAGAGAGATCCATTGATCTCAAATGGCAGAGTTAGTCTTCTTTTGTAAAAAGAATCTTTCAAATAAAGCTACTTGAGTGTTTGAAGGTGTGAGCACTTTGATGTTTCAAAGCCTCAATTATTTAGGTACCACAGAGCTGAGCATTGTGTATCTGCCAAAGTCTCGTTTAAAAAGCTCAGATGGCTAAGATGTCATGTTCTTTTCAAAGTCTTCTGGTGACTGAAATTAAGAGAAAAGCCCTTTCATTTCAGTGACTCCTAAGGCTCTCTCAGCAGCCACTCTGTTGTGCTTCAGCATGACACCATTAAATGCTTGCTTGTAATTTGAGTACATCGTCAACAGAGCAGGTGGATTCTAACTAAGGAAGTGGTATTTATGCTGATAGACTGTGGTAAAAGAAAAACAAACCACCCTACCCTCCAGCTTCTGGTGTATCTTATTAAAGGATAAGATTCAAGTGCATGGCTGAAAAGTGGTTTTACTGATACCGTCATCTTTAATAATTAATTCAATTTTGTCACCAGGACTGTGTAAAAGGAAGTGTTTACCTATCCTCAATTTACTGCAGTTGAGGAGAGAATAATTCCATCAGCGGTGCATCATGCTGCTTTCTCTCAGTATTAACCTGTTATTATACCTACGTAGACTCCTGCACTGTGCTGAATTACGGTAATTCCACAAGATCTGGCCCACAGAGTAAAATGTGGTATCCAGGCAGCAATGAGATCACCCTTTAAATGAAATGGTTGAATAAAAACAGTTGGTTGAGAAAGGAAAAGAACAATTTACAGGTGGTATTGTGAGTGTGAAGACAGAGGTTGAAACCAACTTTAGGCTCATAACCGAGGTATTTAGGCTAGAATGCTTTAGATAAATTACTTTCTGCTACTTTTTTTAGCTGCTGGAAAGCTACAGGAACCTCCAGGGAGATTCAGATCTAAGCAGAGTAAATTGTCACTTCAGGAAGTATATTTTTCTATTTGGGCATATAAATAGACTAAGGTACTAAATAAATTGTCTTAGCTAAAAGCTTAAAATTCAGTGGAATTAACATTTGTCTTTCTTTCTGTTCATGAAATAAGACGTGTTGTTCCTTGATTAAAAAGAGGAAATAACACGAAGAAAGAAGTAGAACCCAGGTGGAAGTGTTAAAGTTATAACAGGTGAAAGAGGTAAGAGACACAAGCCCTTTACAGTTCAGTATGGCTCTTTAGGATAGATTCCAACTGTTTTGGGCACAAAACAGAAGCAGCTCTGAAAAGACAAATTATTCAGTCAACCCCTGTCATAGGATTTTTGGTATCTTTCTTTGAAACATCTTGTGAACAGCCACTGAATGGACCACCAATGTATTGGGTTTGCATGACGAGGTTTTGGTAGTGCAGGGGCCATAGGACTGGCATCTCTGAAAAGCTGCCAGAAGCTTTCCCCGTGTCCAATGCAGCCAGTGCCAGCGGGGTCCACAGGTGGACCCACTGAGCCCACCAGTGATGGTGGTAACACCTCCAGGATAACGTATTTAAGAAAGGGGAAAAAACCCTTTGCGATGGTAACTACAGCGAGAGAGAGGAGTGAATGCGTGTGAGAGGAACAGCCCTGCAGACACCCAGGGCAGTGCACAGGGAGGGGCAGGAGCTGCTCCAGGTTCTGGAGCTCAGATTCCCCTGCAGCCTCTGGAGCAGCCCATGGTGAGGCAGCTGTGCCCCTGCAGCCCAGGGAGGGCAGGGGGAGCAGAGATCCACCTGCAGCCCCTGGAGGAGCCCGGGCTGGAGCAGGGGGAAGTCCAAAGGAGTTGGGCATGGAATTCCTGTGCTCGAGTAGTCTTTTGGCAGGACCTGCGATGCCATGGAGAGAGGAGCCCAGGCTAGAGCAGGGTTGCTGGAAGGACTTGTGACCGCATGTGGGCCCCACATTGGAGCAGCCTGCTCCTGAAGGACTGATGCTGTGGGACAGACCTGTGCTGGAGCAGTTAATGAAGAACTGTCTCCTGTGGGAAGAACCCACACTAGAACGGTTCATGCAGGACTGTCTCCCACAGGAGGGACCCCATTCTGGAGCAGAGGGAGGGTATGAGGAGTCCAAGCTCTGCCGAGGAAGCAGCAGCAGAGATGTGTGATAAACTGACCACAGCCTCCACTCCCTGTCCTCCTGTGCTACTGGGAGGGAGGCAGTAGGGAACTGATGAGTAAAGTTGAGCCTGGGAAGAAGAGAGGGGTGGCGGAAGGTGTTTTCAGCATTTAAGTTTATTTCTCATTGCTCTACCCTGATTTTCTTGGTAATAAATAAAATTAATTTTACCAAAACTGAGTCTGTTTAGCTCGTGACAGTAACTGGAGAGTGATCTTCTGTGGTGCTGTATTTCCACACTCCTTTACTTGCTAAATTGCCTGCCCTTCCCACATGGTTCTTGTTTCCCCACCCCTAGTCTTGACCTCTCCTCAGATTCTCCCCATTGGTCCCAATACCCCAACTCCGCCCATGTGCCGCCCCTGTGCCCTGAAACCATTAGTCCATGTGCTCTCTCCGCCCCCCTCATCCCCAAATAAAACCCCAGGTCTGTGCCATGTGCTCGCTCTCTGCCTCTGGGATCCATGTGAATAAGGATCCTCTGAGGGCCCCATGCGGGGAGCCTTCTTGCCTCCTTCATCGCCGCGGTGTTGTGGAGCCGACAGCCGGCTGGAGCAGTGTGGGGCCTCCAGGAAGGGCTGTGGGAAGCGGGAACAGCCCCGCAGAGGCTCCCCAAGGAGCCCCGCAGAGCTCTCCGGGAAGTTCTGCGGCTTGCCACGCCATCACAAGAAACCACAAACCACAGCAATCTCCTCCTGTCCTTATCTCAACCTTTTGTTATATTTTCTCTCCCTTGTCCAGTCAAAAAGAGGAATATCAAAGTAACTTTGGTGCGCACTGGGTGTCCAGGCAGGGTCAACCCTGCTGTGGTGCCAGTCAGCAAGTTGTTCTTTCCTGCTGTCATATCACCACTCTATTTTCACACACAGGGCCCTTCGCTTTCGTGCGCAGGGGGTGCTTGGTTTGTGCTTGGTTTGTGGATGGAGAACTGAGATTTATGGCATGAACATGCAGTGTTGCACCTTGGAAGCTGAACACAGATGTTTGGAAAGAGATGTTTGCATTAATTGCAACAAAACTAGTATCTGTTGACATCTTTTAAAGTACTTATCCCCTATTCTCCCATGTAAAAACAAGTTCCTTAGGTCTTTTTTTTTTTTTTTCCCCTTTTTCTGATCTTCCCTCAAGAGAAGAACAATGTCTACAGATGCAGAATTTAGACCAAAAACTGTGCAGTTATTAGATCCCATTTTCTTGCAATAAAGATCTTTCAGCTCCAGGCATGGACTGCTAGGCTGTGGGTACATAATTACTGGGTGTGGAGGTTTTTAATGCAAGAGAATTAAGTCAACCGAGAGTTGCAGGATTCACTAGGGACACCCTAGGGGTTAGAATTCTCACATAAAGTACTATGAACTCCTCTGCAACTCTAAAATAAACTCCTTTTTATCATTTCTCCACCATCTTCAGCTAAAAGACATGCAAATTCTATTAATGCTAACTATTATATGCTGAGGTTTGTTTTGGGTAGGTAAAAAGTCTTCTGTTATTTTTGTTTACCTTTTTCTTACTTTTATTGGAAACATACACCTTGCAATATGTAACCATATTTTTTTCTGGTTTTTCTTTACAATTGTGTTGTTCCTCATCAACATTGTTCCTCCTTTATTTTAAGGCCAAGACTTGGCTAAGCTTTCTGTTCAATCAACCCCATAATAGTATTTAATCACACAACTTTGAGAGAATTTGACACTTTGATCACTACTCAGTCCTTTCACAAAACCGTGTGCTAAGGTTACCAGGCAAGAAGAAAGTAACATAACCATTTAGACAACTAGTTAATCTGTATGAATTTCTCAGTTCAACTAGCTGTAGAAAATTCACTTCTTCTTGAAAACACAAGGAAGGGTGTTAAATTAGCTCAGCTTCTTCTTGATGCGTAAAGCAGAGGGAGATACCATGACTGACTTCCCTGAAATCTCACCAAGTATACAATGGATGACAGTTAGAAAGATAGATGGACACTGCAAGTTGCTACAAGCCCTTATGCTGAGCAACTTTATTAATTATCACTGCTTTGTAGTGCACAGACAGGTAGGTAGTCACACCATTATGAAGCAAGTTAGATGTGCTGTCTAAACCGGGTGCATCAAATGCCTCATTTCAGTGTTCCTCCCTTAAAAATTATCGAGTTGAGAATGCAGATATATCTGCTGTCTCTAAGAAGAAGGGAAAAATCCATACTTTTGTTAGTGAGATAAAGCTGCAGGTCAACAGAGTTTTTAATTAATTTTTAGTTGAATTTTAAAATATAAGGTGGGGACAGAGAGAGAGAATTGACCAGGAAGATAAAAAAAGGGGGAAAACATAGGAAATAATAATAATAACAATATAAAAATCCAGAGCTAATTAGTAAGCTAAACTAACTTTAGTTTTTCTCATTTAATAAAACTCAGGTCTTTGATGGACTGTGAAATCTGGCATTCCATCAATTAAGTCCTCAAAAGAGTTCTGAAAAATTTTTTTTGAAATGAGAAGTAAGTAAGTTATGAGTTTGTCTTTTAAAGTGTGTTTTATTATGTCATTACTTCAAATAATGTCAGTAACTCGGTACCAGTTTGAATGGTTATGGAACATTTGTAATTCAAGGGGGTGTGATTATCAGTGTATATTCTGGTATAAAAAAGACTTTAGCCAGATTACTTTTTATCGGCTCATGAATTTAGATGCAGTTACTTTAGCTTCATAACACAGCTGTCTGAGGGTAGATATATGCATTCCTTCAGACTGGCTGCCATTGAAAACTTGTAGTGTGAACCTTGATAGTTTGTACTGGGAGGAACTCTACTGGTTCATGGGTAAAGATATTTTGAAGCAAAGAAAAAAAAACCTGAAACTGAGAACTGAGAGTCAGCCAACCATTTCATAAGCTGAGATCTGTTTTTGAGTCTCATCCTGTGGACAAAATGTGCTGGTCAATCACCCGAAGCCATTCAGTAGATTTAATGCAGGTTTTAGCTTCATACCCAAACAAACAAAACTTGTACTCTGTCTGACATGAAACCATTAATTTAAATGCCAAATTCATTCTTTACACTTAATGTGTTTGCATTTAGATTCTAAAACCATTTGCAAAGTGGGGAGGGGGGGTGGAAGCAAAGGTTGTCAAAATTCATAGAGCCAGCAATTTTCCGTCCATTGAAGATTAAAAGCAGCACATTCTGTATACACCTACGTGACTATCACATACAGCACCATAACTCAGCAACTTCAAATGATTTAATTGGCAAGCTGCATGACTCTGAAAAAAGCCAGAGGAATAATGCAGAAGTTACTCATGTGAACTTGGTAAAATGGCTTTCAAAAGATGACAAAAAAAGCCTTCTTATGAAGGAAGACACAAGTCATGCTTCTGGTTAATGTAGATTAGAGTTTGTAATATAATGTGTACATTTCTGTCAGGAGAGAGTTGAATGCAGGCACAACTTACTGATTGATCTATTGGAATTGGACTTTGTCAGCTGAATGCTGTGAGTAAAAGACTCCCTCATTAGACACAGACAAAGATTAGGAACTAAAGGGCAGAATTTAGGGGCGGGGAGGGAAAGACTAGGCTTTATTTCAGTAAAGTAAATAAGTTTAGGAGATATCAGAGTACTATGAAGTGAGAGAAAGGAAAGTTTTAATGGTTCCTTGCAGCTCCTGAGCAGATTCTGCTGCTGTAGGATATTGACCACATTCACAGGAGATTTTGCAAGGTGATTTACTCAGTATTCTGGGAACTAGCTTGGACATAGCTTCATGTTAGTGAGGACTGCAAAGCTTAGAGTGTTTTTAATGAAAGAAGGAAAGAAATGGAACACAAATTATTAAAGAAAAAGTTATTCCTTTCTCTCCTGACGTAGGTGCAGAAAGTTGTAGAAGAGAATCTTAGTTCATGTTCTCACAGAAGGGTAGAACTGATTTAATATGGTGTAATGCAGGAGTAGAGGGGGACTGATCTGTAGTTATTGCTGAGTGTAAAGGGTTTAACAAGATTATTATGGTTGCCAGTTTTTGATAAGTGCAATAATACATGTTGAGAAGAGCTGACTCTTTGGGGCAAGACTTGTGAACTGGCATCTTGGTGTCTGTTGGGAGATCTCAATGTGCATCTCAGAAAACTTTATAATTCATTCCCCTGCTGTTAAATGTAGTTAAACTTGCTTAAAAAACAAGTTGTGTGTCATCTATTTTGTCTCAGGTGACTATTAAATTGTGCTGATGCTAAATGCTTGGAATATTTTAACTACAGCTTGCAAGGATCCACAGAATTGATTGATTCCCAATCCAAACATTGCACTTGTGCTGCATAAGATGAACATAATATGAATCAAGAAAAATATGTTGGGGGGGTTTATTGTTGGGTTTTGGGGTTTGTTTTGATTTGGTTCATGTTTTGTGTTTCTTTGTGTGGTTTGTTGGTTGGTTTAGTTTTGGTTTGGGGGTTCTTTTTTTTTTTTTTTTTTTTAATTAATGTGGAAAAGCGACTGAAATTGTAAGCAAGAAGAACCTGACTTAACAGGAACCCAAGGGGAAAGACTAGTTTGAAGGGAGCCTTGTCTACCATGCAGCAACTGCAGAGGAACTTTTCCTCTGTTCCTTGTCCTCTAAGACCCATCCTGTAGCAGCAGTAAAAGAAATAATACAAACCAGGGTGTAGTTTATGTGTTGTTGGTACAGCACTTTGCGAATGTAAAGTGCATGCAAGTGCCATTATTAGTATTATCAGGTGAGTTTCTCCTTGCATAAAAGAGAAAAATTGCATCAATATAATTGCTATGTCCTGGGTCTCCAGGAATTTTTAATTAATACACTAAGACTGAAGCTTGATGTAAAGTACTGGGACCTTTATGGACTATACCCACCTTTGCAGTGGCCTACCCACATTTTCTGACCAATTTATAATCCCTTATCTTAGCATTTGCATTTACACATCTTGAATCTGGTGTACCTCAACTTTTCCTTTTTTCTTTTTCAAGTATTTTCCTCATTCAGAATGTATTTGAGTACAGACCTAAATGTAAGCATACACTGATATCCTATTGCTATCAGTGAGATTTAGGAATTTTCCTAAAATTTAGTAGTTTCCTGAAGAAGAATTTTCTACAAACACAGCATCCCACATACAAAATAAACCTAAACAAAAGAGTGTCAGAGTAGAATTCCTCATCCATTTATTCTATTCATTAGTAAGTGACATAAAAAAGAATATAAAATCAAAAAGTCTTTTTTTTTTCCTGCAAAGGTAGCTTGATACCATCTGTAGAGCAATGTACAATGAGTGAAGCTAAGAGGTACTTTGATATGATACTAGAACAGCAGAAATGCACATTTAATTTCCCTTGTAAATACTAGTCCAAATGCTGATTGTTTTTTTTTTGAGTTTGTTTGGGTTTGGGTTGGGGTTGGGGTTTTTTTTGTTTGCTTGGGGTTTTATTTTTGTATCTGTAGGGGGGTTTTGTTTGTTTGTTTGTTTTATTGTTTCTCAAGTGATGGATTGACTGAAACACAAGGAAGTCAAGTGATTTGCCCGGGTTCACCTTTCAGTGAACAAAGGTGTGAACCTCTCACATGGGCAATTGTAGGTAATCTTGGTCATTAAACATCAAATATGCACCTTCATTTTGTTAAACGCTCAGTGTAACCATAGTTAAATGACAACGAGAAGTGACTGTGTCTCAGCACTGATTGGCAGCAGGCATCAATCATTATTCTGGCAAGGAGCTTCAGGAACACATCACTTTGTAGCAAATCTGGCAGGTTTGAATGGGATAATTTCTGATAGGTTTACCAATAACCGTCATGCCCAGAATCTCGACACAATAAGAATTCATCGCTGGTGCCAATCACAGACTTTGTGCCAACCTCAATTCCCATCCTGGATAGTCTTGATCCACACTGATGCTACAAACAGACTCACCAGGCCTCAGGGATGAAGAGAAACAAATGGTGAAAACCACCAAGGACAAGATCAGAGTTTTCCCTGACATTTAGGCAAAGGCCCAAGTGTTTTATTCTAGAGAGCCACCATTTCACTGGGTCATGCTGCCCATGGTACTGAGAATAGCTGAATACAGCAGGAAAAAGCAATAATTTCAAATGACAATTAGTGTAAAGATTCCCACTGATTGAGCGGACAAATACTTAGGTACATCAATCTATGCTAATAACAGGGTCCAGGGCCTCGTTTTCGCCATATTTGAGCACTAGTGGGGGTAGGAAAATTTAAGAAATTACATCCCAGAGGGAATAAATGTCATTTCCAAAGTCTTACAGAAGGTTTCTGTTAAAACAGAATTTAAAATATATATGCTGCTGCCATGCCACAGAAGAAGGCCATTCCAAAAAAGGGCCATTCTTACACACAGATATGACTTTTTGGGTCAAATTGGAGACACAGTGAAGGTGGAGTCTATTCATCATGGAAGTAGATGGAATATAAATTCACTTTAGAAAGCATTCACTCTGGTTCAGCCCTACATGCCATAGTAAATATAGAAAATTATTTGGATCTATACAAAAAAAAGAAAGGGAGCATGGGAAACAAGTCTTTTACAGGTATTGTGGGCACACTATTACCAATATGTACTGTCTGAATCCGGACACTATCAAGTTCCTGAGATAATAAAGAGTTGATACTACCTGGTTTACACCAGAGCTGCTTAACTATGTTGTCTGATTTTTCATTAACTTCACCTGGTGAAGACACCAGAGGTTTTGTTTTTTTTTCTCTTCTAGGTCCTACAGTAACATGACATCAGCCCCAAGATAGAGCACTGACCAGACCGTAGCAAAAGGATGTGATAGAGAAGAGGAAAATTGGATATGTACAAAAAGTACTGCAAGTGAAATTTTTTTTCTGATGTTCTCCAATAATGGACAGAGCTGATGGGTATCACAGACTCAGATTTCCATCAGCAGAAGGACCCTCCTAAAATGATTCATGGACAATGTGGAAACGCCACTGATGTTATTCAGCCTTCCTAATTTCGCACTTCCCTTGGAAAAATTGAGAACAGCATCTTCAGCAACAAATTCACTTCTTTAGGCCCTAGGGCTTTGGGGGACAGTGGATATCTCACACCATGTTTATGTATTAGTATATAAGTAGATATTTCTACCAAGGACAATAAATTTGATTTTGAAAAAAAATGTGGGTTTGGGATTTCTTCTGAGCCCCGTGAATTTCAGTCCTTCTAGATTACTTATATTTTATATGTACCACCTGAGAAGAAGTATTCACGTATCACTAAGGAGCAATAAAAGCAGAGGAAAATGAGCCAGGAGCCAAGCCTGGCAGGAAGAAGAGCAGATCTAGTGATGGAACCAGGACCAGCCACACGCAGTGAATCCCAGAAAGGTGCATAGGGATGAAACAGGTCTGAGGCTAAGCCAGAATCCCAGTCAGCAAGTCAGGGTCAGAATTAGTGGCTGGGGCACAGGCATGCCTGCAGTGTAGGTCAGACAAGGAACCAAAACCTCAGACAACTGTAGCTCCAAAGCTAGGGGATGGAGGCCCCAAATGAGTCCTCACAGCTTCTTCTTCTCAAAAGGAAGTAACTACCAAATCAATGTCCCCTAGGAAATGCTTATTCAATAAATTCTGTTTAACCTTTTCTTTTAAGCTGTCCACATGCCAGATTAGTATGTATCATAATAAATCATAGGTTTCTGACTCAATTGCTTCTTTCCCTATTGCACTGATGGAGAAGAATCACATCAATTCATAATGAGCTGAGAGATCAAATAGTGAAGTAGTAGAAAGGTAAAAATACCCAAAACTCTTTTGTTGTTGATGTTGTGGTGGGCTTTTTTGCTTGGTTAAGTCCTGCGTATTTATTTCCCTTGTGACACATATCCAAATTCATTCCACAGATTTGAGATGTGGACATTGGGTCACAGAAACTTTTGTCCCTCTTGCTATCAAGAACACTCTCTGGATGAAAAGTCCTCCATTTTAAAGCTGATCCCAGCTCATTTTAAATTAAACCATTGCCCAAGACTGTGAAAAAAAAAAATTAAGCAATATGAGAAAATTCACAGAGTACCAATAAGTCACCGAACTGTGAAAACAAATCTTCAGAAAGATTTCAGGTATCATGTCTTAACTGAGACTTGCTCATGATCCATTTTTCCCTTCTTCCTTCCTTTTTATCTCTAAACAACAAAGATTTATTAATAAATGAGAAAATAGTTTTCTGGCTTATATTTTGTGGAGTTGTTAAAAATGACATAGGTAAAATATTCTGATATTTATTAGTAGCGGTAATTTTCCTGAGACAGTTAAATTAAAAAAAGAAAAAAAAAATCAACCTTGAAATTATAAAAATAATGAAGACAAAAAATCAGGCCAAATTGTGATGCTTTGAAAAATTTGTTGGATTAACTAGCTAAGGTTGAGAACTTCCCTTATTTACCTGAATAAATAAGCATTTACAGGATCAATTCCCATCAAATTGTGGAGAAATTATAGGGGACAACCAATGCATCCTTTCAGCTTAACCGGAGAGTTTTTGCATTATTCTAATAGAATGAATTCCTTCTGGTCTCAATAGTAGTATTTTTAGCATGGCTGCAGAGAGCCTGATTAATCCAGAGGTTTGGAGGTAAAGGAACATGGGCAACAAAAATAACATTATCACTCTGGAATAGAATGTTTGAAATCAGAGGACATTGTCTTTCTGGTTGAACCCAAGATAACCAAGAGTCAAGTAATACTCACGATGATGAAGCCTGTACGTGTGTTACAGAGCAGGATTCACTAAATCTGATCATGATACCTGAGTGAGGGATAGGACAACATTTTCGAAGTTTCTGGGTTTGTTTTGGGGTCTTTTTTGTAGATGGCCCCAAGTATGGGGGCCTGGCATGTGTGACAAAATAAAGATCTTGTTTAGCATCATTATGTTCTGTGGAGGTGAAAAATAGCTACAGGGGATGTTCTCCTTCATCAGATGAAATGATCAAGATGCACCTGTGATGGAAAATCTACAACACACTTAATGCTGCCTACACAGAGGAATCTAATTCACTAATTGTGGTGATTAAAATACAGATTAGCTCTTAAATCCAGGTCCCGCTTAAACAGTGTTTTCCTAACTAGCCAATATGTCCTTCCATGGCTCCTGATGTGAAATTCCATCACTTCAGCTGGAGAGGCACATGGCATGATCATAGGTGGATTTTAATTATACATTTCATAGAATTAGAGAATGTTTTGGGCTGGAAGGGATCTTAAAGACCACCTTGTTCCAGCACCCCTGACACAGACAGGGACCCCTTCCACTAGGCCAGGTTACTACAAATCCCATCCAACCTGACCTTGAACACTCCCAGGGATGGGGCAGCCGTAGCTTCTCTGGACAACCTGTGCCAGCCCTCAAAGACAAGATTTTTTCCTAATATCAGATGTAAACCTACCCTCTTCCTTTTTATAACCATTTTCCCTTGTCTTATCATAACACACCCTTCCAAACACTTCCTCCTTTAAGCCAGTTTCCTCACATGTAAAGAATTTAATCCACAGAAGCTGAGATCAGCTTCCAAGCCCATACGTTTCAGTTTCTGTACAGGTTCTGTAATGGGTACACATTATGTCCAATGCTTACTGCACCATATTGCCCTCAAAGACTGGTATGAGTAAAGTGAAGCCCAAGGATATGCTCTGCAAGACTTATTTCAGAGAGGTAATTTATGCCCTGAAGACCATGCTCCCAGAGGTGGCTTGTTGAAAGAAGGGTTCAGATACTCAAAAAAGAGGGGTAGTTTCAAACATGCTTCTATCCTCTGTGTCTTTTTGCTTTTTCCTCACACAGTTACAACTCTCATTAAATACACTTTCTTAGTACAGTGGAAAGAGTACAATGGCTATGTCCACCTGTACTAGACACCTCATTCTATTTTAAGATCTAATACCCATGCTACCTACTCCTGGGAAACATCCGTCAAGAGTTTTTAAAAAACAGAACGAAAATTAAATGCTTACAGACAGTTACATAGTTGATGCTCCCTTTTTTACAGTGAGGTTACACATTTAAAAAAAGATTTAGTTTCAAATTCCCTCTCTTCCTTAAGGTATACTGAGACCTAAAACTTCCACCGTTAAGAAAAGAATGCGTAATGTTATGAAACAATTTTCCTTTTTAGCGTTTGTTGTTGGGATTATTCTAGTTTATATGAGAGCTGGAGAACAAGAGAAATAGAAATAGAGAGGCAGATGGTCAGAAGAAGCAGGCAGGCACAGAGGCACATTTCCATGGCCTAGATACTAATCTGTGGGATATGGGGGTTCCAGTTCCTTTTGCAATAAATTATAATTTTTTGTAGGCTGGTTTCCTGTGGGAATGAGGCAACATGATCAATTGGTCTGTAGATGTGTCTGAGTCTCCCACAATTTCTTTCTGAACTTCTTGACTATTTTAAACCCAGTGGGGTGAAGAGGTGTTACCCTGTGGGGGAGGTGGGCATGAGTGGATGCTTGGGGCACCGGGTTTCTCTCTCCTTGTTCCCTTGGTCACGTGTACCCCAAATCCCGTCCCCTACTGGTCACTTTGAATGTAGCCCGCGGGAGTTCTGTACTTAAGGGGGTGTCCACAGGACTCCGGAGGAGTTGTTCTAGGGTTGTTCTATGGGGCAGGTCGCTGTTGGAGTCCCTGCCGAGCTCTGGCCATGTGCTGCAAGGGGGAATAAAATCTGGAAACATCTATCAAATATCATGTCCTTGATTCTTCCACGGGCCAAGGCTGTCTCCCAGGGAAGTTTGCAGCCACCCCACTGCAACAGTGGGGCTGAGAAATGATGGTCTCAGGATAATTATGTACCCACAGATGACAATAATAATAATAAATGTAACAATAATAATAAAAATAACAACAGAGAAAGCAGATGAGATAATTGCAATAGTTAGATGGAACACAGACATATTTTTACCATGTGAGGTCTTCAATGGGGGGGTCAAATACAACCCTTCTCACTATCAAAGCAATTAAAAGTTCATAGAATAGAATATAAGGAGTTGGAAGGGACCCACAAGGATCATCAAAATCCAACTCCTGGCCCTACACAGGACACCCCAACAATCTCACCATGTGCCTAAGAGCAGTGTCCCAACACTTCTTGAGCTGTGTCAGGTTTGGTGCTGTTGCCATTTCCCTGCGAGCCTGTTCCAGTTCTCAAGCACTCTCTTTAATATCCAACGAAGTCTTCCGTGATCCAACTTCAGGCCATTCCCTTGAGTCCTGTCACTGTCACCACAGAGCAGAGATCAGTGCCTGCCCCTCCTCTTCGCCTCACAAGGAAGGTGTAACAGCGATGAGATTTCCCCTCAGTCTCCTCCAGCTTAACAGAGCCAGTGCCCTCTGCCACTCCTCATCTGGCTTCGTGTAGTGGTTTGATTTGCATTTTCCCCTTTTCTGTGAGATAAGAACAGGGAGGAATACAAAGCAGGCACCAAACTTAAAGAATATAATGAACTTTATTACTACAACTAAAAGTAAAGTGGAATAAAAAGGAATTAAAGCAAATTNAGGGGAGGAAGGTGAAGGCCATGGCCCCGCGGCGGAGCTGGACCATGGCCCGGCCTGGCCTCCCTCCAGGCTGCACCTGGGTTCGCGTTGGCAGGGCCCAGCTGGGCCCCGCCGGGCCAGCCCAGCCCCCCCCAAAGGGGCTGAGCAGGCCCTCTGTTACCTCTGTCTTCACCGGAAGAGCAAGAAGAGATTCCCGCCCTTCGTCTCCTTTTAATCTGAATTCACAGGGCGTACCCCTTCTCTAAGTGGCTCAATAGAGCTGTCGATATTCAAATTAGTTAATTGATTGGTTCTGTCCAGTTCTGGAGGAAATTACAGCACCTGTTGCTGCAAACCACTTCCCCCAGGAAAGAGAGCCAAAAGGAAGAAAAACCTGAAAAGCAGGAAGAGGTGTCAACCCATGACACTTCTCCTCAAGTTCTAGTCTTCCCAAATGCCCGTAAACCACCAAGACAAATGGTTTCAACATCAACTGGATAAAACTCAACAGAACTTCTTGGCTTTGCATGTACTCAGCTTATTAATGGTAAGAATGCAGAAACAAAGGAATACACGCAGTGCCAAGAGTGCAGACTGCTCAGTGGCTGCTTACACTGATATTGTTACTAAGAAGTATAAACTGTGGGTCACCCATAGGGTGCAAGAAAAAGTATTGCTACGAGAAAATGTGAAGATAACAGGAAATGTTAACAGAATGCAGCACGAAGTCATTCAACAAAAAATGCAGATTCTACTGGAAACGAGACTGCTTTAGCTCCAGTGTGACTGTCATTGGTATATCCTCACTGTTTCTGGACAATCTTCCTAATTTTATGTCCTTTTCTCTTAATAATTTGTTTTTTTTTATTTTTGTAGCACAGAAAGACATGAAATCTCTCAAAGAACCAGATATGGAATAACTTCTAAGGTGGTTCGTGCTAAAAGTCATCATGCTGACAGCCTGAAGTCATGTATGAGACTTTCCAAAGTGGAAACATAATTGCTGTTATCTGGTACAAAGTGTACTTTGGACACTTTTCATGTTCCCTTTCAATTGGGACTAACAACTATATTATTTCCATTTTCTGTTTAAAATAAATTTCAGTTCTGGATGTTACATATATGGTAGGGTTTAACTCTTAGTTTATTTCCTACATAATATCCAAAACATTTTTAGGGCTTTGAATGTGCTCAGTATAAGGGTATTTGTTTATGTTTTTGTGTATGTACATATAGATATCTTGGTGGGGAAAGCTCTAGGCACTAAAGAGTGCCGAAATTCAAGAGTTAGTATTTCCTGTAAAACCAGTAGCTTGACTTATTATGAAGTAAGATTTTGATTTCAACCAGTACAGAGGAAGTCTTTCCTGTTCCTAAGATTAAACTTTTCAGATGGGAAAAAAGATCATTCCATTCCCTCAAAATAGCCAAATACATGCACACACTCAGATGTGTTGTCACCTGAAACTCACAATGAGAAAGAGTCATTTGAGCTTATTATATATTTTGGCGTATGGAAGAATCCCACTCCTCTTTCTATAATAAATTCAATTTTGTTTAAACAATCAAACAAACAAACAACAACAAAAAAAAGGCATCTGATGAGCTGCATAGTACCTTTGTTTTGAATAATCAATATTATATTTTAAAAATATATATACAATATAAAATATTTTCCATTCAGTGAATCTNTTTATGTTTTTGTGTATGTACATATAGATATCTTGGTGGGGAAAGCTCTAGGCACTAAAGAGTGCCGAAATTCAAGAGTTAGTATTTCCTGTAAAACCAGTAGCTTGACTTATTATGAAGTAAGATTTTGATTTCAACCAGTACAGAGGAAGTCTTTCCTGTTCCTAAGATTAAACTTTTCAGATGGGAAAAAAGATCATTCCATTCCCTCAAAATAGCCAAATACATGCACACACTCAGATGTGTTGTCACCTGAAACTCACAATGAGAAAGAGTCATTTGAGCTTATTATATATTTTGGCGTATGGAAGAATCCCACTCCTCTTTCTATAATAAATTCAATTTTGTTTAAACAATCAAACAAACAAACAACAAAAAAAAAAAAGGCATCTGATGAGCTGCATAGTACCTTTGTTTTGAATAATCAATATTATATTTTAAAAAATATATACAATATAAAATATTTTCCATTCAGTGAATCTTTAATATGTGAAGCTGGTTTTAGCATTGTCTGCATCATATATATATTTATATGCACATATATACAAATACACATGTACATAAACATAATGCCAGACACACAAATACATATCACATAGATACATATATATTCTATATGAACATCCTCATACATAAAGATTTCATCTCCAAAAAACATTATCTTCCATCCTTCTTTCTGAAAATTCACTTTTAAATTACAGTTTGTTTACAATGAAGGGGATACGTAAATGCAGAAAACAGATAATTTAATTTTTAAAATGAAGAAAGAAAAACAACTGGTTAATGTTCGGGAAAAAAGAAATTAAACCAACAAATTCATCTTTTCAAGTCTCTAGATTTGAGAGGTTGCTGGTTGGACTGATAGAGGGAAGAGCTCATTATACAGGGAACACATATGGTGTCCTTAAAATATAACTCCTGAAATATATTATTTTAAGAATCATTATTTACTGTGTTTGTAATACGCTTTTATTATTTATGGTCAGCTAGTTTTTAATTGGAAGTAGGCTGGGTGCCTTCCAAAGAGGTTGGTACCACTTGCAATGAGTGTTTGACTGATAATCAAAGAACACATATTTAATTATATGCTCATATATTGTCTGTGTTTGAAGGGGAATGTGGGGAGGAGTTCATCAGCATTCTTTGGGTAACACCTTGAAATGTTCTCAGCATCCTATTTTGCAGAAGCACCTCTTTTTTGCAGTAGAGTAAATGATTTATACTGCTTGTGTTCCTCTTTTTATAGACTGCCAATTTATCTAAACTAGAATCTTAATAATAATCATAATAATAATAATAGTAGTCACAACAACAACAACAATAATAATAATGATACCTGCATCAAATCGCTAGCACACGTGTGAACTTTAATGACAAAATTTTCTTTGAACATAGGATTTTTTTTTTTCTGTCTTCTTTTCTGTAGCACACAGCAAGGGGTATTATTTAATACACTTACTGCTAAGAAAAATCTTCCTGCCTCTGTTAACAGTCCAGCCTTATTTCTTGTTCAGGGCCTGATTTTTTTTTTTTTT
>VYZQ01006392.1:11826-23655 GCA_013400655.1 Mystacornis crossleyi | reverse complement strand
AATAAAGACGAAAATATATTAAAATAAAAAATTAAAAAATAGTAAATAGAATTACTATAAATTAATGTTGATAATAATAGAACTACGGCGATCCAGACCACAGCAAGAACTGAACGTCCGTGGTCTGTGCCCTGCCCCGGCCTTTGCGTGCCCCTACGCCCAGGAATGCCAGGGCGACCAGCTCCATTGCCACCAATGGAACCAGAACGAATCAGAAAGTCTCTTACTTACTCAAACACAAATTTCTACATTAAGCAGTTTTTAAAGGTAAAGTAACACCTCTGATCCAGGGTGTTTTAGCAAAACCTCAGGCTGATGAGGCACTGAAACAGGTTGCTCGGAAATGTTGTGGGTGTTCCATCCCTGGAAGTGTTCAAGGCCACGTTGGATAAGGCTCTGACCAACCTGGACTACTGGAAGTTGTAAGATCTTTCAAGTCCCTCCCAACCCAACACATTCTGTTTGTATGAAAATCTGTGGCCAACCTCCCCTCCCCCATCCTCACACTGTCACAGCTAGCAGAGAGCCAGCTGCCTTTCCTGGTGCTGGACGGGGCTGGAAAAGAAGCCTGGACACTGCTACTGGAAAGGGAGAAATAAAGACCAAAAATAGAGCAATTCAAATTGCTAAGGAAATCACTAAAAAAATAAATAAACAAATCACTATAATAAAATAACCAAATCACAAATAAAACACTTAAATAAACAAACAAGCAGTAACACTGCAAAGTAACATTAGCAAAGTATCGTGTATACACACAATCGCTCTGTAAAAAGTGAAATGAAGCCAAACCATTGCAACATATTTGATTTTTTAAAATCCATTTTAAGGATGCTTACCAGTGTGCTCTAATTGAAATATGGTCTTAAGAATTGTTCAAAGACATAAGTTTCAGTTAGAACTTTTCACTCAAACAGAGCAATTCAGCTATAATGCCTTTAGCTTGAAAAGTAAAATGCAACTTTCAATTTTAGACATTAAGTTGCAATTTAAAATGATCATACAATTTATTATATGAATGATGACATAAATGAAAATATAATCTAGAATAATTTGGTTTTTTATATATAGAAATCAAAATATTTTAGTTCCCATTCCATTAAGAAACACCAGAAGCAACTTAAAAATCCTAGTTTGTAATATTATTTTCAATTTTATTATTCCTCTCTTTTATGAATTTTTCTCTTCTCTAGGAGGTTTTATTACTATCAGAGTCTCAGTGCAGATTCTATTTGACAGCAGTTTTTAGTTAAAACTCCAAAATTTATGCCTGATTTCTCTGCATCTGGTAGGAAAAGAAGACTCTGATTTCTGCATCATGAATAAGCAGCAGTAGCACTTCTCTGAGTTTATCCCTCATACAACAAGCATACACCAGTGAACAAGCAAAACTTGTCCAGTTATCCTTTCATTACACAGCAGTAATTGCAGCGTTTATTTTAGCACTTAAAACTCAACAACCACTGTATCACCCAGATACACTATTCCCACTGGGCCTTAGGACCATAATAAGAATTCTGAACATCATTAATGTATTATGATATGAACTATATTTTTACTGCTATTAACTATATGGTATTTCTAATAATCACTGCAAGCAATAAAGAGTATGTGCATTTTAAGCAGTACCACTCAGAACTCTGAGGTTAATGTTGCATATTGGGATGATTCTTCCCCCTGTGCATAAGCCTACAACAGGAGAGCATCCTGGGCAACACAGTTTGCATACATTGCTTCATTTCTTTCCCAAGCTGGACACTTTGACTTGGCTATTCCCCAGAGCCGTCTGGCAGAGCTATGTCAGTCAGCCCTCAAGCCACAGAGCCACCAGCTTGCTTCTGCTGTGAAAGAGTTGGAAAAACATGATACTCACACTTTATCTAACCAGTAAATAAACCAATATAAATTGCCATCTCCACTGTTGGCAATACTGTTCGCTCAATTAACTCTAACTGAAAATTTGGTCCTGGATGTGTTCCTGGGAATGAGGTTGGGTGGACGCCTTCATAATTTTCTTTTTTACATCACAGGTTCTTTGCAGCACTACTTTGATGAGCACAATACTGCAGCACACCTGCAACATCAGAATAAATTCCAGACACATACCTATATCATCTCTTTTACTAACAAGTTGTGTACTTAAAAAAATCCCTAAAAAGCAGTTGTAAAAGCTACCTTTTAAGCTTGTGGCATCACAAAAACCACAAAAACACCTCTATCAGCTAACAGTTGATTACAAATGCATGAGTGTGAGTCATAAAATCCTAATTTGCCCAAGCACAACTCTCAGTATTTGGGGAGTAGCACATTAGCCATTTTACAAACCAGATTACATTACTGGCAGATTATGCCTGTATTTGTTTTATACCTTGGTGCTGAAAAAGGTTAAGGGATTAAATATTGTACCTGTAGCCCAGTGAGACACTTTGCACACCACCACATGAATTTTAGGGTTTTTCTCGGTTTTTATTTTCAGGGTGAAAAATTTGTGCAAAATTACTCATTTCAATATCCTAAACATACTTCATCAATCTAGGTATGGCTTGTAAAACATAAAACTACAGTAAATTTAATGGAAAGAAAGTGTTTAAGAATTAAAATCAAGCAATAAATGTTTTATCCAGCAAGCATTTTAAAAACAAAAGTATAGGTTAACTGTATGATAAAATTCCTCTTAATTAACAGCTAAATCAACACATATTAAAAGGCACTTCACAACAACTGATCGTACATCAGCCAAAATGAGCTGTTTGTGTGGCTTTAAACAGCAGTGAGGCTGCTCTACTGATCTAAATCTGAATGCCGAACTGCTGAACCCATTTGCTAGGATAAATTTAGCTGTTCTTTCGTGTTCCACTTTTCTTTGGTACTTGGATCAGTTATGCAGTGTATAATTATGCCAGTGCAGTTAGACAGTGCTTCCATCTGAATGTCTCAACACACTTTTCAGACTTAATTACTTTGGGCTTGGAAATCCTTCATGACATAGACATTAACAGGAAATTCAATAGGGAAGGAAACAGAGTCAAGGAAGAGGAGAGTACCTAGAAAAGGACAGAAATGAAGCCTCAGTCTCCTGGGATCTATTTTTTGTTGCCACCTTGCTTTTACAGATGTGTGAAATCAAGATGCTCTTCAAGTTTAACTTCTGGATGTATCAGGAAATATCTCACTTTTGGCAATGGTAAGTAGCTTGGCACTGACCTTACCCATAAGCCCGACTAAAATCCAGATGCTAAATACTTCCTCATCATCCTCACACGTACTTTCACCCATTTGCATTCCCAAAGGGAGCCTAACAACTACCTGGAAGTCCAGGGCAAGGCACAGGGGTATCCTTCCCACTCCTCCTAAACACATAGCATCACTTGGTACTAGGAATTATGGATTTACACAGAACATGAAGCCAAGCTCTATCTTTTCTCAGCATGAGAGAAACTCACACCTTACCTTGCATCTCTGTGGAGAGTGTCCTATGATTTCATTTTATATGAAAGACACCTTTCTCTTTCAAGCTATTTTTCTTAGCAGAAAATAGACAAAAAAAAATTTTTTTCTGAAATAAATCTATAAAACTCCTTCCAGCAGAAGTTCTTGGCTGTAGATGGCTTTACTTGAATAGTAAAGAGAAAAAGGTTTTAGACATACCTATGTTGTCAAAATATTTCACCAAGTAAATGAACTTAATATACTTGAGAGACCGTGAATATACTTGAGGACTGAATTTCCTTATCAGCTGGCTACATTTAAGGCTTGAATAGAAGAGAAAATAAACTCTACATGCTCATTTTTACACATTTTATCACATTTTCCATGCTGAAGAATTCCTGAAGTGCAACATAAACTTAAGAACTGGGGAACCCTTCTCTGCTCAGCCCTAACCTCTCACTGTCTTAGCACCTTGGTTTATTAGAGAGACTGAAAATTGCATATCTGGCACCTAGAACCTTGACACTGGTTTGTCAAGATTAGGAAGTTCGTTTTATTTCCAAATCTGTTTTTCTGGGCTGTGGGACTTTCATTCAGAGGATGGCTCAAACTCAGAAGAGATGCTGTCCATAACAGCCATGCTCAAGCTAGAGGATGAACTGAACTGGAACTGAACACAGGAACAGCTATTAATACTACACACTGCTTGTGCTAACAAGCCCAGCTGAAAAGCAGGGCTTATTAGGTGAAATCCAGGATCATGAAAAGAAAGGATAGCTGCAAAGCAGTTTGCCGTATTAAATGATAACTCAGCCATGCAGAAAGACAGCAGAGAGGTAACATGCTTATTAGCATTTCCCAGACATATCTTGCTTATCTAGGCCACTATAAAGTAAGTACTCACCACTTCTTCTGCCAAAGCTTTAATTCTTTTCTAATGTCTAGAAACACATAATGAAGTAAAAAAAAAATAACTGATTGTTAACATGTGAGTGGCATCATGTGTTGTTCACAAGTACCTACATAGTTCTGTGGTACTACTTACAAAGAAGTATGAGGTGCAATGCAAGAAAAATGAATCCAGGATAGAGCCTCCTTCTCACCCAACTGCACTTGCCTCTTTAAACCATCTTGTATTTTGCTTATGGCAATGTGTGCCCAAAGCACGGGCTGTCACCAACACAGATTCCTAGAGGTCATAATACTGGAAGGATTCAGCAACACAGAAGAACAGAGTTGCAAAGAGAAGTCTCCATGGGAGCTGCAGGATACTCCTTCAGCATCTTTCCCCAACACACGAACACCAGCTCCTCCTCCTTGAGTACAACCATACAAGGGTGTGTTTGTCTGCAGGATCAATCACATCCTGATGTTCTAAGGCAAGCCCAGCCAGCGATTCCCTCTAACTCAGAGTTCTAGTTAAAAGTTAGGGGTACCTCAGAAGAGAAAGCATTGACTCCTCGAGGATGTGTGACTAAAGTCCTCTAAGTGCCGATTATACAGCCACCATTTTCATTGCTACTATTGTTTACTTTAAGTGCTGATTACTAACTACAATTATTTTGATCCCTGGGATAGCATTTAAATTCCTGAATATAACAGCATTGCAGGAATACATGAAAAGGCATGAGAAAACTGAGTGTACAGATAGATGCCCTTAATTCAGTAGCACTCAGCTTGTTCTTTGACTGTGGTGCATGTTCATATATAATGTTCCTCCCTTATAGCTATGCAAGTAATTTTTAGTGACAAAGAGTAATCTTATTACTGGCTTCCTCCATGTTAGGATGGAGAAGATTGGGAGATATACAAAATGTTTAATGATGCATGTGGCATGCAAGAGAAACTATGTAATTTACTGGGAAAGACACTGGAGGAAAGAGTGCTCAAGTGACACATCGCTGCTCCTCTTTCAAGAGTAAAAACAAGAACAAATTGGAGTTTGTTAATTTCCATGGCTACACTTCTTCCCCTGACTAAAAATTCTACATTAGAAAAATTTGCATTCCTCTAAAATATTTGCTTGAATAGTGAGGGTCATATAAACCAACATAAACTTGCATTCATTTGGCACTCTCTGATATCCCATATTTGAGACTGAGGTATAGTTTGCTACAAGCATAGCTCGTGGATCAAACATTGTTAGCTGCAGTTTGTGCAAATTGTGCATGTTTCAGGATCACTGAACATTATCTATAAAAAGGATTTAAGGTAGATACTGCTGTATCTCAAATTGTTCACACACTTCATAGCACAAAAGATACTTTGAGTGCAAAGAGCACATACAATATTTATTAATACAGTGGTAGAAACAAAACCAGTCTGAACTCTGTGTCAAGGCTGGAATGGAATTAGGTACAGAGACCATGATGAAGGTAAATGGTATCCCAGCTGTCCTGCAGAACTCCACCTGCAGATTCTGCAAAATGAGCTGCAGGACCCAGGGAAACTTACTGAACATCCCTCCAGCCTGACCAATTAGAGCAGTCTGCATAGGCTTTAACACAGTGTCTCATCTTTTAAATGAGGGAACAGAACCTCAGGTAGTATAAATTACTCTTGTCACTTCAATTCCAGCACCTATTTAAAGCAATTTACACCATTTGCCTTAGTGAGCAATGCAGAAATTGACCTGGGAATAGGTATTATGCTGTATTTGCAGATTAAAACCTCTTCTCTTGAAAGAATTGTGCCTGTAATATGGACCCATTTTGTCTCTGATCTAGCTTAGTCAGCCCATGGCAGACATGTTTTTTAAACCTGTAATAGCACTATTCCCTAAGAAAACCATACCTAGATAAGCAATGATCACAGAGCTAGGAGACATGAGATATTTCCCATCCTAAATAACAGTTTTGCTTAAATACACTATTTCCTTGGCAAAATGAGAATCTTCTGGTTTACTCTTCAATTAAAAGTACTTAACACCAGAGTTATTTATTTAAAAATGAAGTGGAAATTTCCATTGCAGAGAAGTCATGTCTTACAATGCCCACTCAATACTATTTCTGAAAATACCCATTACAGATCGATGGAAGCTGACTTATTCAAGCATTAAGTCTTGCTTGCTAGGATAGGTGCAATGAGGTGTTATCACAAGTATATAATCTACTTTCAGGATTATTAACTTCCCAGAGCTCAAGTTACTTGTTTTAAAAGAAAAAATAGTAAATGAATACAAATCAAAAAGGTAGAGAAGATATTTCCAAATGCTTTGAATTTAGAATGAAAACTCTGACTGCCATTTCAGTATAAAATTAAAGCATTAATCCTGAAGCACAGGCTAATTATATTATGGACGTATCATAATGTGACTTGTTTGGAATGCTTCCTTTCTGTTGTCATGGGTTGACATCCCTTCCTGCTCTTCATGTTTTTCTTCCTTTTGGCTCTGTTTCCTTGAGGAAGTGGTTTGCAGCAACAGGTGCTGTAATTTACTCCAGAACTGGACAGAACCAATCAATTAACTAATCTGAATACTGACAGCTCTAGTGAGCCACTTAGAGAAGGGAGACGCCTCTGTGAATTCAGATTTAAAAGGGGAGTAGGGGGGAATCTCTCTCTTGCTCTTCCAGCGAAGACAGAGGTAACAGAGGGCCCGGCTCAGCCCCCGAGGGGGGGGCCTGGGCCGGCCCGGTGGGGCCCTGCCTGCGCGAACCCAGGTGCAGCCTGGTGGGAGGCCAGGCCGGGCCATGGTCCAGCTCCGCCGCGGGGCCATGGCCTTCACCTTCATCCCCTCGGCCCCAGGGGTGGGGGTCAGAACCTACAGCCCCGACCCCGTNGAAGAGAACTTTTGTTTTTCTGGAAGTGCTTGCCCTTAAAATTCTACCCCCTGCAACTAAAGGTGAATCCTCGAACACGGTTGTGGTGAAAGCTGTGATCAGGAAAGGGACCCTCACATGTCAACAGAAAACCACCCCAGACGGCGGTTGTGCTGTGACGTGGATGCCATGAGAAGATTGTTCTTGTGGAAAAGTTCCATAGCTGAGCAAAAGAGACTTCTCTCACTCAATGGACTGACATAAGATTGTTATAGAGGGGTAAACTGGCTGAATTGATTTTAAGCTTGTCTTTATATTATAGGTGGATGGAGGAGGTGCTGGAGAAAAAGGGGGTTAATTTGCTTTAATTCCTTTTTATTCCATTTTACTTTTAGTTGTAGTAATAAACTTCATTATATTCTTTAAAGTTTGGTGCCTGCTTTGTATTCCTCCCTGTTCTTATCTCACAGAAAGGGGAAAATGCGAACCAAACCACTACATCTGTTTATTTTATTATTGACATACAGGCTTTTCTTTCCTGATAGACTCAATAAACTTTTTCTAGACACATTTTTCTCTCTGTACCTGCATTCAACATAGCTATCACTTCACAGCAGGCATGTGGAGTAACTGATAGAGTGACTATTTTAAAGAGTTCACTGTCATCTTAGATTTCATTTCAGAGTTGACCTCAAGCAGTTTCTGTGCTGAGATGCTTTGTGTATCCCCAGTTACAGCTAGGCACAAGTATTTAGAAATGCTGATAAAGAAGCACCTTGTATAAACAAAAGACAAAGCACTTTGTACAGACCAGTAAATTGATAATAATCCTTTCTACTACTCTTACTACAGAGTTTGAAGCCAGAAGAGACCACCTGAAGTGGAGAAAAGTGCTGAAAAGATGTGCAGGGGTGTCAAGAGGATGGGTCCAGACTATTCCGTGGTGCCCAGCAATAGGACAAGGGGTAACAGGCAGAAACTGAAACACAGGAAGTTTTACCTGAACATAGGGAAAACCTTCTTTACTGCAAGGGTGGCAGAGCCCTGGAATAGGCTGCCCAGAGAGGTTGTGGAGTCTCCTTCTCTGGAGATATTAAAAACCCACCTGGACATAACACTGTGGAACCTGCTCTAGGTGATCCTGCTTTAGCAAGGGATTGGTTGGACTGGATGATCTTCACATGCCTCTTCCAACCCTAACATCCTGCGACTCTGTGATTAAGTCAATTACGATGTTGAATCAATTACTGTATCTCAGAAATGATCCTTCCACTGGTACCACACATTGCTGACACTCAGGTGTTAAGTGCCTATACAAATAAAGGTCTCCAGAGTTCTCATTCCTGATACAGTAATTACAGTTTAAAGAGGTTAGAAAATAATTTTTAGGTTTTAAGGAGCCTGTGATGTCAAAGAAAAAATTTATTTTAAAAACCTTAAAGACAGTGAGTAATAGCTGCTGTTTTGATTTGCTAATGTATTCGAGCTGGGTATCTAAATCAGGCATTTTATCTTTAACTTCTATCAAATCTTCGTAGACACATTCACTGCTGAAAACTTAACCAGAAAATTAATTGAACTGAAACACGCAGACAAATTAAAAAGACTCACTAAATTCACCACAGCAGCTGATGAGGCCATCACCAAACAGAAGATACTAATGAAGAAATATTTCTTGCAATAATATCCATCATCCTGAAATTGCTCTGGAATAAAAGAAATGCTGCTAGTTTGCTGCTAGTTTTCTTCTGAAGCATTTATTCCTAATTTCAACAAGATTAAAGAAAAAAATATTTTCCTGCTTCTTTCCAATAAAAGTGATTATTCAGAAGAAAGAAAAAAATTGGACACTACAAAGGCATACTTGAGACAAAGTAGTCTTTTAAAACATTTAGTACTTTGAGATATCTGCCTCATTCAGGATAAAATGTAGTAAAGTCATCAGATCCTCAATGCTAGAAAAGAAGATTAAAAAAAAAAATTACAGCACTTACAATTTGAGGCTGATGCAATAAACACAAATAGTTTTAATTTGAGGCTTCATACTGAAAAAAAAAAAACACAACAAGAAACCAAACAAAAAACCCAAACAACAACAACAAAAAACCCAAACAACAACAACAACAACAAAAAAAAAACCCCGAACATAACAAAAAAACCCAAACAACCAAGCTGAAGGCACATTTGGTTTTCTCTTTTGCAGGGAAATGTTCCCAGACCTAAGCCTTGCCAGTTGCAACATTCCATGACAGCTCCGTGGTAGTGTCTAGAAGCATACTTAACACCCCATCAGGTAAATGTGGGTAATAAATAGCACTTGCCTATCTCAGTTTGGGAAGAAAGATATAATAGAGAGGCTAAAATACACAGAAATGTTAAATCCCAACCATCCTTGAGGAAATTATTTTCCAGGTGAACACATTTTACTTCCAAGATATTTTCCTTATGGTCAGTTTGAATCTTTGATGCTGTGATTCCATTCTCCTTGCTCCAGTTACCCTAAACACGTATCAGCGATTTTCACATGTGCACTACAATATTCCCAACACCTTAACTCCTCCCTGAAATACATCTTACCTCTGCTACTTTGTACATATTTTTTAAACCTCTGCTCTAAAATCAACCCCTTTCACTTGTAAGTGTTCTTTTGATTTCTTTCCAATCTCTCAAAATTTTAACATTTCCTACAAAATATGTGTCCCTGTTTAAAGAAATCAGTGGTGTGATTCCACTAATAAGAGTGCAAACATGATTTTTAATCTGTTTATGATTATTTTTGGTAGATAGGAAATATTTGTCTCCCTCCGCATTACCAGGACTTCTCTTTCCTTCATTTTAAATCAAAATATTAATCATTATGTTTATCTATCCACATTTTGCTGTGCTGAATCTCTTCTTTCTGAGATTTTTTTTTGTTGTTGTTTCTTTGGTTTCTTTTTTATTTGTTTCTCTATTTTATTGGGTTTGTTCAGTGAAGTCTCTTTCAGCCCCAGAGTAGTTTTGTAACTTCAATAGTATTTGCAACCAACCTTTGTATCACATGCAAATTTAATGAACATGCTGCCTGTCTCCTTCTTCCAGATCATTAAAGATGAAGTTAATCCAGGCCAAAATTAAAATCAGTCCTGTGGTACTTCATTAGATACTTACTCACAGTTTAACATACCTGGTCAAATCTACTCTTGTTATAAAAAAAGGCTAATTTCAATGAATTAGAAACCTTGCACCAATGTATGCAAGCAATGACTTTGGCCCATTTTCTTTTGTCATTAGCCTTTATTTGTAGGCGAGTATTCGATTTACAGCATTTATTGAAACTGTCAATAATTTGCCATTCAAGCATAGCCTGAGCCCCATGAGGTGCTCTCCTATTTAGGAGCCTTGATGGGTTTTGCTTTATAAACTGGCTGTAACCTAAAGGTCCTTCTAAGACCTGCAGCCACGAGAGCCAGCATAGCTGTGTGATGGGTCCTGTCTCCTTCCTCCAGCTCAGCCTGTGTCTGAGAGCTTCAGATGATGCCTCCTGCTTCTCTCAGGGGAACAAAAAGGCTGGTCTTACCATAGCTGCACAGTCTGCACAGATACTAGATGGATGTGACCCCTCAAGCAAGCAAGTGGAAGGGGTCTGCTGCCTTGGAATCAGCATGTACTGCAAAGATCAAGAGAGCTGCAAAATGTAGTGGGGGAAAATGCCAACATATTTTAAATCCAGAAAAAAACCCCAAACGAAACCAAAAAAATACACAAAAAACCCCAAACCAACAAAACCCATGTCGTTTTATCCAATTATCAGTATAACTATTAGGACAAAAATTGACTCTACAGACCAAATAACTTGTAAGTTTGGAAATCCCTTTAAAGTACAGGATGAGGCTTTGAGCAATGTGGTCTAGTGAAAGATGTCCCTTGCATGGCAGGGGGGTTGGAACTAGATGAACTTTGAGGTTCCTTCCAATCCAAACCATTCTATGATTCACAATCTTTCTCCTCACTTCTGCCCATGTTCTGCTCTATACTTTACTTCTTCAGTGACTCTAAAAGATGTACTGTAGGCCAAATACTAAAGGCCAGTAGTGTCCAGAGAATAGAAGACAATGAAATAGTCCTAATTTTCCTTTAGAAAAAGCATTTTGTCCATTATCAACATGGCAATGCACAAAGCATGCCAGGGGCAGTAAATGGAGCTTTCACAGAAACAATGAATATTTTTTTTTTCATGTTGATGATAAGGAGGGAAAATGGTTACACAATATCAAGTGAAACACAGAATAGCTTTGCAGCTAGAAGAACCAGCTGTAGCTCTGAGCAGTCATTATCTGTTTCAACTAAAAGAGGTAAAGTTCTAAAGTGCAGAGGGTTTCACTAACCACCAATTAAACAGTTCTGCCACAGGAAAAAAGGAAAATGAGGAATGAAATATAAAACATCACCCATGCCCTCTGTTACATAGAGACATTCATTTCTTGTAAAATGAATGGAGATCTATCTCAGTGCAAAGCTGCTGTCCAGCCCATTTGCAATTATTTTGTGGCTTCTTTTGCTAAATACAAAAAGGAATAGATTTCTTGCAGGGAAAAAAAAAAAAAAAAAAAAAAAAGGGATTTTTTATTCCTTTTCACAAAGCCTATAATCTTCCTCT